>JAQFXM010001621.1:0-30470 GCA_034693345.1 Entomobrya multifasciata | reverse complement strand
GCTATTCTTTATCCTCCTCCACCTCCTCCCATGCATTTTTATTATAATGGCATGTGGACTCTGCCTGTCTTGCCTCTCTCTCTCCCTCCGTAGCTGTGTGTAAACTGTTTGTAGATATCCATGTAGAATATTATTATGAACAGCCACATTGACGACGGCGACGACGACGACATATACATACATACATGGGCGATGATGATATGGTCTCTCTCTCTCTCCTTTTGCTTTGCTGGTTTTGGTGTGGTGGTGCTTGTAAATTGTAATGTTTTTAAAGCTTACAAACTTGTAGTGAAATGTATGTATGTAGAGAAGTACAGAAACACCACTCAACTCACTCATTCTCTCAAAGTACAAGTTATTCTCTGTCTGATTCTCAGCGCAGTGACTCAGTCTTTCGTCCCCACTTGATCAGAGAAGAACCCCACACGAAAAACTCGAAAGGAAGAAAGGAGAGAAATATTAAGCAAGTCTCTGAAAAATATTAACTGGGAGGATTGAAAAAAGTAGAGGAGAGAGTGTGGTGGTAGTGGGAAAAGGGAAAAAGGAGTAGAAAGGGAGAGAAATTTTAAGAGAAGCACGACAAAGAGAAAATCGAAGAGAAAAGCCAACAAAGTCAGTAGGCAATTCAAGGGGAAAGAGAATAGTCAGCAGAATAGACATATAGAAACTTTTTAAATAAAATATTCTAAATAGATTGTCAATTTTTGTGATTTTCTCATTTTCAAATTAAAATTTCACATAACATTTATTTAGCAAAGTAGTCCAGTAAATTCATAAGCATTCTCCTTAACTTTTGAACTTCTTATCTTCAAAAAATATAGAAAGCTAAGCTATACACACCATCGTTCACACCATCATTCTCGCCACAACATCAAGTGAAGTATATAAACTGTTTGTGATGATGATATACTGTGAATTTATTCATAACACTGATAGACCAAGCAAAAAGGAAAATATGGGATAAGTGAGCAGTGTGATCTTCTGCTGTTTTGTGAGTTATGCATGCCTGCCTGCTAAAAGTTTATAAACCAACTAGCCAAAAAAGCGAGTGTGCTTTTACTGCACAAGTCTGAAAAATATACTACACTATTTTTCCTAACTCTAAACAAACTTGCACGTAAGCATCCCAAAAAAAATAACAAGCAAAACTATATCACCCAAAAGAACATAACACAAATCCATTCCAACTTTTTGTGAATTGAGTTCAGTTGAGTTTTGTCGTGTGACTTGAATAGGTACATGAGATACAGATTGTCTGGTGTTCACTGCATCATCACAAAAACCTCTCTTCCAATCAGTTTTCCTCCAAAAACTTTCAACTCTTCAAACTTCTTCTATAAACTTTTGTTGTTGCTGCGAAAGAAAATGAACAAGAAGAAATAAATAATAATAATGATATCACCAACAACCAAACTCTATACCAAACACCACATTACACACATCAACAATAATAATCATACTTTCTTCTGCTTGTGTGACTTGAGTGTTGTGTGATGTTGCAAACATAAAAGCAAAGAAAAACTTAAAAGATACAGTTCTCTTCAGTTCACATTATAGTTCAAAACATCATCTCATCTTTAAAACTCTCTCAAAATACTGTATTTCTTCTTCTGCTCTGATTTGATTATGAGTGTCTTCTGTGGCTGTGTTGGATCGGGCTTGTCTTGTCTTCGTTCACTTTTTCTTCTTCTAAAGACACTTTTGTTGTTGGGTTGGACGTCTTCTCCTTCTTCATCATCATCTCAAGTTACCATTTCAAAAAAAAACTTGTTATGCTACGTTGCGTGGTAGTCTCATCTTCTCTTGTGTCACATTTCACATCACATCGCTTCATTGCATAATAACATTTTGATTTAGGAACATAACATAAAACATAATAAAAATAATGATAATCATAAACTTTAATATATTTAGTAAGGAAATAAAGTAAAGTGACAGAAAAAACGCATAAACGTTAATAAAAGTAATAATCATCTTTTAAATTTAGTCTAGTCGAGGGGAATTTTTTTATATTGGAAATAAAATAATAGTTTAAAATGATTGGTTGAGATTGAACCTCTATCCTTTCCTCCTTTTATAAAAAAGTTTAGTACTTTTTTTCTTTAGGAAAATTACAGAAGCACTTGTCGTATTGCATCATCGTCTTCACACTTTTAAGCAGATAAATGAAAATACTTGTAAAAACCAAATAATGTAGCTTACAATACTTACATGAATGCTTTTTTCCTTGTTATCAAAAAAGTTAGTAAAAGCTTTCAGAAGAAACACAGAAAGTCACAGAGGGTTTGACAGTGATATGATACGTGTCACACAATGTGTCATCGTCTTCGTCATCAAAATCATGTGCCATTCTCTTTCTCACCAAAACCACACTAAATACAGCCTACTTGGTCGTCAACTCAAAGAGATTTTCTTTTTTGGTGAGAATCATGGAGTGCATTTTTTGATTACTTGATATACTAAATTTTCTAGGGATTCCGCCTTTCTACCAAAAAAAAGAGTTAGTTGCCGTCAGTAAGTCAGTTAGAGGAAAAATTTTGGTGTGATTTTTTTTCTCTTTTCTTTCTTCATAAAAAACCGGCTAAAATGCATAATAAAAGCAATTCATAATCTTTTACTGAAGTGGCGTGTGTCATCGTCATCATCAGAAAAAAAGAACAACCAGTTTGCTAAATTGCATTGAAAAAAAAACGACTCCCCATTTACAATTTGGTAGAGCTTCTGTGTTTATATTATTCGTACAAGTAATTATGATGATGATGGCTTGTTTGACGCAACGATGGTGGTAGTGGAAGAAATTCCAGTTGTTAGGAATGCATGAAAGGAGAGTACATACATGCATACCTACAAAGGTACCTTGCCTAATATCAAGATAAGCCATATAATAAAATAACTATATAAACCGCTGCCGTTTCACATCACATCATGTCGCTCATGCAATGTTGATGGTGACATTGATGTCGTTTTGTTTTCTTTCTCTCTCTCATAGCTCAACTGAAGCTGGTTGTTGTGAAATTTATATTTTTTTCTCTCTCACACACACTGCGGTTGATTGTCTGCTAGTATTCTGTCTCGCATTTGCAAAATATATGTCTTTTAAACACACACGTGTGTATATTACAACGCATTCATTTAAACATACTTTACATTCCCTGACGTTTTTTTGTCTTCGCATGTTCTGATGAAGAGGCAATAAAAAAATGTAACGACGAATGTGTTCTTTCTTCTTCATTCAAATTTCACATGTGATCTATCTCTTGCTAGTTTACGAACTGAATACACAATGCAATGCATCTTTCCACTCTTTCGCATACAGACAGCTAACAGGAAAAAGAAACAAATAGCATTGCATTTTTAGTTTTTTGTTTCTAATCATCAGTACCATCATTGCATGTACAAACAAACTCCGTGTGCCATTACTCAACCTTAACTCATTACTATTGTAATTTTTAAAGAGGGAAGGCAAAAAATAAATGAGAGAACACTAACTAATTTAGTGAAGAGTCACAAAATCAGATCTATTGCATTGTCGTGTACCGTAAAAATACAGGATGAGTGCAGAAAATTGCATGAGATGAGAAGCTGAAAAATAAAACGTCAACAGAAGTTGTTTCACTGTCATCGTCAGTCGTCGTCAGCAGCATTATGGGTGTAGTTTATATTCTCATTGTGCATTTCCCATACTTTATATGTCAAATAACAATATAAATTAGAAAATAATAGATTTATACAAACTTGTATAAACTTAAATGGAAAAGTTTACGTATCTCTCATAGCTTTAGTTTATAGAGGTTGATCCATTTGACTACCTATACATTCATTGGTTCAGCACTCCTCCAAACCATAAATATTTTATACCCGAAATCCTGAACCAGAGTAAAATTTACAATTTCTTATTTTTTCCCGTTTTTTATACAACATGCTATCATTCTTATTCACCATCAAATCATCATAATTTTTATTCCTGTATTATTGTCATTTTATATTCTTGTTTTGCTACACACGCATATATACAATGTTGCACTTTGTTATATTTTCTCCATTACACTCCTATACAATATCACAATATAAAATGGCACACAACTTGTTGTTTATTGTCGTCTCGTGTGTGTGGCATTATTATGATTATTATTACGACTGCTGAGACGACTATCATCATCATCTCCACATTTTATATTTATTATGACTACATTCCACACTATTTTGCTACTTGTGTGTACAAAAACAAGCTATAGTACGAGTACGAGTGCAATGTGACAGCTATTTTACCAGAGAGATTCGATATATTGCCTCATACATACAAAACAAATATATTTCACTACAAATCAGCAAAAAAATGAACTACTGGGAGATCTCTGGGTAGTCCATGAAAGCAAGTGAGAGAGAAATATTCAAGAAAGAAAACATGTTGTTATGTTTTTAATAATGATAGACTCCCTTTTGCTTTTTTAGTTTTCTTTTTACTTTGTTCTCTTCTTTCCCAATTTTTTTATTCCTTGTTCATTTTTTTAAAAACAATCTTGAGCTCTATAAAAAGTCAAGTAGTATTATAACTTGTAACATTTATGTGCTCACTTCGTTAGCAAAATATATCGTTTTTTGTTGCCTATGTATCTCTTTTGGTGGTATAATATTTCGTTGTTGTATTGTGTGTGGCTGCTTCTTTTCTGCTGTTGATGATGACCATGATCATCATGATGACGAAGATAATAATGATGAGGATAATAAATATTAGTGTGGTTTGGCTGGTTTGTTGGTTTTTATGTATTATCGTCATCATCATCATCAGTTTGATCGTTTCGTTAGGTTTTATTTTACCACCATCCCACATTATCCACATAGTCATCATCATGACCACATCAAAAAAATATGAACTGTTTGCATTTACTTGGGTTCGGGGTTTGTTGGACAAACAACAAGTTGCAAATACAAATATATCCGCACCATCAGAATATCACATATTATACGGCATACATCCATTGCTTTTTAAGCTGCTGGCAGTTTTTTGTGATATGATGTGAGATTACTATCAGAAGAGAATAGGGACGCTGTTGATGAATCATGATGATGATCATCATCATCTCCCGAAAAAATATCTTTCCTCCTCATTCTTTTTCTTTTTTGCGCCAATCATCATCATGATTGAGATCATCATCTTTATCTTGTCACTATACACTATCTGCAATAATAAGCAGCATGTGTATCGTGTCGTCATTTTTCTTGTTTGTCGTCGTCATAACCATAATAGCCAAAGTCGTAGACCGACATAAGTGTAAGCAGTCATGAATGAAGTTGATGATAACTAGTAATAATCTTGAGAGTCATTTTTTGTCGGAAAAGCCATGATAAACCATGCATTTAATGATGGAATTCGTTAATTTGTATAGTTTTACGATAAAAACAGCAAATTAAAGAGCAGGAAACAGCAGAAAATGAGTATACTAAGTAAAAAATTATATATCTCCAGTTTACTAAGAAGCAAAAGTTTTTGGTTTTTGTTGGATGCGAAGAAGGAGAAAGAATAGGAAGGCAATTATGGATGTTTTCGTTGAGAAAAAGAGAACTTTACTGATTATTTTCCTGTATGTCATTGTTATTGTGTGTATAGCACGAGAATTAAGAAGTGGACGGGATGGGAAATTTATGGAAAAACAATAAACGCGGCGTTTTTTGAAGTTTGAAGAAGAGAAATAGACAAAAGGAAACTAAAAAGCAAATTAAGAAGAATGGAAAACAAAACAAAGAAGACAAAGATGATGCTGCTGATTATCCACTTTAAAATATGTGTTTTGCACCATGCAATTCACTACTCACCACACAGTTTTTTCATCAAAGTGGAAACGAAATCAGCGACTAAGGAGCAGATTTATTCACATAATAACTAGTGGAATGGCAAATGATGACTGAGTAAAGACGTATTACTGAAGAATTTTTCGGGCTTATCCGAAGAAGTCAAAGACATGTCATCAAATTCATTTGTACTGTCATTTTTCAACTTGCAAGAAGTTATTCACCAATTAGCCATCGTTGGAATGCATACAGGATACACATTGCTTTCAATGGAAAAATCGGGCTTTGACATTTTCTGCAAATTAGTATCTTCCATTCACCAATGCAATCTCAAGTTAGCCAGACAAGGTAAACATTTTACACTATATTTTATAGTATCATTTTACCCACTTACGTTTTGGACAACTTGAAATTTAGTATCTACCATTACGTTAAATTTCTCCGATTACCCTCAAAAATATTAATGGCGTCCTGTTGCAAATAAAATGTCATGAGTTTTTGAAAATCACAACTGTACTTTGAAGACCGTAACTTGCAGTTAATTAGATTCATTTGCCCATATCCTGTCAAATGTTCTATCTCATGCGAATCATAATATTAGTATCATTACACCAGCTATATATTCTTTTTACAAAATACACAATGGGAAACTGTACTATTTATATAATTCATTCTTTCATTCTTCTTTAATTTTCCCTGTCTCTCTCCCAGTTCATCTCATTCTAAAACATGCACCAAATTTATATCCTTCGTCTTTGCGTCTTCTATTTTTCACACACAAGTTGTTGCGTAATGGCAAATGTCATTGGGTCCATCCGTCATGTCACGCTATGCAATTTTTTAACCCTTCCTCTTCTCCCTACACATGTAACATTTTCGCAAAATCCTAACTAAAAACCTTTGCTGCTGTTTGACCAAAAAAGCCAAAACCCACACACATCAACATCAGTAACAAACAATAAGTCTTGTAGTCAAAAGTAATCATAATCATCATTTTCAGTAAGCAGAACAAAGACGTCATCAAAAAGACCAAAAAACCAACAAGCAACCAAAAAAATTCTAGCATATTTTGTATTCGTCTTCTTCTACAACAGAAGTAGCAGCATCAGAATAAAGGAAGAACAGAAGCAGAAAATAATTTTCTTCACTGTGACTCTCCACTCGTCTCTCTCTCTCTGACTGACTCTCTGATTGTAATAATAATAATGAAGAAAATGAATAGAAAATAAGATTGAAGTGGTTGAGCTGAGCTCTTTTTTTCCTTGTCGAGGGGAAAATTCATTCTTATTTTTTTCTGCTGTTATACGGCTGCTCTCTGTTTCTTATGTGCTCTTCTCATTATCATCCTCCCACTCCCTCTCTCCCAGTCTTCTTATTATATTCTCTCCAGTTTCCGCTCTTTATTTGAGTTCACTCTTTCAGTTCAGTAACTTCTCTTGACTTGACTTGTCTACTATCAACTATCCTGCTGGCTTTTTGACTAGAAGACTGTCTTCTTTTTCTCATTCTTCTATACAATTTACTTTTTTCATGCATGCTTCTCCTGCTCCTCGTCATTTTCTATTTTCTTCATTCTTTATGCTTTATGTACTCTTTGCATACACACACATTACACCACTTACTTCTTCTTGTCCTCATTCATTTTTTTCGACCTTTTCCTCCGGACTTTTATGAATACTTCTTTTCTAAAGATGATGATAGGGGTTGTCTTTCTCCATATAACTGAGTTGTATCACCAGTAAAAAATATGCTATTCAATTCATAACACTGCAGACTGCAGCATACCATGCCTTTCGTAAATAACATGCAATCTTCTTCATCGTCAGTAGTAAAGTTAAATGCAAGTCATAAAATTCACAGTAATATACAATTTTTCTCTTACAATTACCATCAGACTAGAAATATTTCTTATAAGAAATTTTTGTATTGCATACACAAATACATACATATATATATTGAATACTTAGCAAAAAGACAAGTAAAGAATCAAAGACGTAAGATGATGATGTCTGCTGTATGGTTTAGTCTACTTTGCCTGTTTGTTAGGGATGAGATGAGAGAAAAGAGTTATGACATGTTTATATTCGTAAAACGGCTATGTTTAGCCTTTTTTCCTGTCCATGTTTATCTTCTTTGCTGTCTGTGTGTTCATACTTTGTGGAGGGCTACAAAATATTAACATTTGTTTAAACAGAAGAAAAAAAGAACAAGAACATCACATCATCTTCTTATATAGGATATTGTACAAAATATATACGCATATATACATACTTTATTATACAAGATGCATTAACTTGTTTTTTTTTCTACATTTTTACGTATTTTTTACTCGTAGAAAAACAGAAGGGAAGTAAGAAAAGAGATATGATGATATTTAGAGAGAATGAGAGAGAAAAATATGTACAATCTTCTTTGACTTTACTGCTAAATACGCTTTCTCACTCTTTTCGTTCGTCTTTTCTTTAGTTTGGATGGATGGAGAATGATGATGAAAAATGTTATGTGTACCTACCAATTATATAGGTATGCATAATCTTCGTCGTGGGTTTTTTAAGATGACGTAATGCTGCTGGCGATGTTCTATGTTGTACAGTGCTGTATTGCATTTATTATACTGACACGGTGTAGCTATATATAATTCCATGTGTGTGATGTGATATATGGCATAAAGGAAAATTAAGTAGCAGTTTCACGAAACATGTTGCTCTCTGGATGATACTAGATTGCAGGAATATATCATTTTAATGCGTTATACATAAGTCAAGTGTAAAAAGAAATGTATATATGATAATATTAAATTCAGAGAAAAATGTGCTGGTTTTTTATTATCTTTATCCAAAAGACAGAGATACTCTTCTCAAATTCAAATCCAACTTTACACTTTATAATCTTCACACTTTTTTAGCATTTGACGCCTCTTGACTTTGCTGCTGTTTTTGAATGGTACCTAAGTATTTACTACGAAATGCTACTACTGCTAAATGATACATATGTGAAAAAACGTATGGAATGGAGTGCGATGGACATGTCAAGAGAGAAAATAAAAAATAAAACCAAGCAAAAGCAAGTCCACGTATTCATCTTCTTCTTGGTTTCTTCTCTTGAAATATTTCAATGAATTTGCTGGTCATCCTCTTCATCATTAGCCTATTATTATAATACGAACACGTAGCTTAATACACTGTACGTGTTTTTTACACATTTTTTCAAAGTGTTATTGCCTACTGCTCATCATCATGATACAGCAAATATACATAAACACTTGTATGTTAATACAGAAAATATTTGCGTATGTCTGTATTTTGCACATATTATATTTTTTGTTTTTAAAAAACTAAAAAGTTGAAATATGTCGTTTGAGAACGTGAGTCTGAGTCATAGTCACCAAAATATACTTATTATTATCATGACTAAGATAGGATAGTAGTAATAATAATTTTCTTCTTTTATTTGAAAAAAGTGCCTTGCATTATTTTTATTGTGGTGCGGCGCGGCATCTCTTTCTCTAATGAACGTAAAAAATGGGAGATCATGGTGAGCAAACAGCTATAGCTTACTACAAGATATGAAAAATATACATAAAAGTATACAATTATTTTTGGAACATTTTTAGGTATTAAAAGGTAGGTAGGTATTTTTTATATCTATCTGTGTTCCAACGTTTTGTTATAGTCAGTCATCGTCCTTTTTACAAAGTTTGTGAGCAAGCTTGTAAAACTTAAGCAGCAAAATTTTTGTGTGTATATTTTCATTTCTTACTACGCTCATTTCATTTCATAATAATTTTAATAGAGGAGAAGAGTAGACATAATGGAACATGGGTATTTAAAAAAATCCTTGTCTGCTGAGCTCATTTACAGTCTGTGCCTTCCTTTTTTAATTTTTTTCCTGCTCTCGTATTCTACGTAACGATAGCCTAAAATACCAGGAATCTTGCTGGTATTACGGGGAAAAGTACGACCTGTTCTCTGTAGAGGATTGCTTGTGTATATACATGTTCTTGTCTGTGTGTAACAATAATATGCAGACTGCAGACAGGTACATACTACCACATTCTTCCCAAATTTGGTCAATAATAATAATAGCAAAGCATTTTTTTAGAGCTAAAGCTGATATCAAGCTGGTCTGGCCTGCATTCCTATTTCCATTCTCGTAACATTTCAAAGTATTTTCCTTGCTGGGAGTTTAGTTTAAAGTTCTTGACTTTCTGCTTTTTTTACTACATCTACAACAACCTGCTTTAAAAAAACGTTAAGTGATGTGATATGGTTATTATTTTTGGAAGAGGACGGATATGGATGTATGTAATTATACTATGCCTTGACTAAAGCCTGAACTAAACTTTCATATTTTGGACTGTGCATCACGGTTATTTGCATCGCATGAAATTTTGCGGTTAAATTATTATTACTCCGAGAGGGTACGTCTGGTGTATGATAAAATAAAGTAATAAGCGGACAATTTTTTTCTTGTGTTTTTACAGATGCCTTTTAGAGAAGAGGAAAAAGATGAAAATTTCAGCCACTGAGACAGAGATGCTGCAGCTAACTAAAGAACATTTCAAATTGCATTACTTAAATGACACGGTCCATGTATGAAAAACATTCAGTCAGTAAACAGGTAAGATTTTAACCCAAGAGGCCTTTAAACAAAATTTATTTCATATTATTCTGAGATCTATACTACTTCAGCAAAATCAGCTCAATTGAAATAGTCAAGAGTATAGCATACGCATATATCGTGCTTTTTATTATTCTAGCTTTCACACAATCCAATCTTTCACAGTGAAAGAACCAGAACCCCAATACCATTTTAGTTCGGAGTTCACCTGTCATGTTGATATTTGTGCAGTAGTAATCCTTTTTAGTTGACTGTTGCAAGTTGGTAAAAAGTAGAAGCTTACTAACCACATTTCACATTAGAATGACTAGACAAATAGAAAGGGTAACACAGACAGATTATATTGAGGGAATGGTCGGTCGATGTGAATTTTTTGTGAAGTTCGTCCTCATCAAAATTTCTGTGTGTGCCCTGCTGTGGGTTGATGGGATGGGATAGTTTACATTATGTAACAAAAAGGGGAGCGATATTGTGCCAAAAAGCACAACAAAAATTTGTTAGAGGAACCTTCTGTATAAATATATTTTCCTTGTTATTATTATCATCATCATCTTTTATCCTAATCATTTTTTTAGTTTGGTAAAGGGTTAGGGTTTCACACAGGAAAGATAATAATTCACATCATCAAAAACTTTTAAAAAAATCATCACCACATTATAATAATAAAGTAAAACTACATGATTTTATGATTCGGTACATATACATACATATAATACTAAATGCATATGAATGATTCATCTTCATTTTTATCAACACAGCAAATAATGCGTGTATAGTTATAATAATATATGTAAACATTACAATGTAGATATTTGGGATTTTTTTTGGTGAGAATGAAAAACAAGTAGAGTGAGTGCCTTTGGGCAATTTTTATTTTAAGTGTAATGTAAAGTGTTACTCAAACATTCAGTATAGCAGCCATTTTTTACATTTTATTATTATTAGATTGCATTTTAATAATACATTGTTGTTCCATTGTTGAATTGGATTGTCGTGAATGTACAATAAAAAATATGTAGAGATAATGATGATGAGTTGAGTGAGAGAGAGACGAGTTGGGTTTAAGTGCAGTGCAGAGATTACAAATGGATGGTGGAGAGATATACCTGTTTTTTGAGTGCCGGGTTACACTTTTGCAAAAAAAAAGAGATGATAATGTCGTCTGTGATGTGAAATGGATTTACTTACACATAACATTCCCGAATATGTACACTTTTTCCTCTTGTTTTTTTCTCATGAATAATAATAATCAAAACCAAAAAAAATAATAACGAAAAAAAGTGAAACAAGTACTGGGCAAACAGCAGGGATGAATAAATTCATGCTAATTATTACCCAGAAGAAAACTAGGCACGCAGGAGACGGACACAAAAGTAAATTTATTTTTTTGCATTTTTTTAATCATTGCTTGTATTCTTCTTTTTTCATCATCTTTCTTTTTACAGTAGAATATAATTGTTTGAGTGTCGTATTGTGTACAACATACTATACACATAATTGCCCAAAAACATTGTATTATAGTTTTTTTTCTTTCATAACAAATCTACTAAAAGTTATTACTTTAAGGAGAAAATGAAAGAAGATTTGAGCACAAAGTCAGTCAGAGTAGTTTTGTAGTAGCAGCAGTAATTATATTGTTGTTGTTGCTGTTGCTTTATTGGATGTGGTGGTGGAAGTGGATGTAATTTCCGAGAGGGATTAGCAACAACACAAGAAGATTCATTATGATTATTATTGTACGAAGAAGAAAAAGTCTACTTAAACATTGGTCTACTCATTTCTTTTTGGCTATATATTTTTTTATGGACGGATAATACTGTAATGAACCAGGAGACAGGAGAAGTGTGTAGAAGGTGTGTAGAGTAACAGGCAGATAGAATGTAAGACTAGAGAATTTTCTTATTTTTTTCTGTCTGTCCTCTCTTGAACCGTACACATGTGCATAATGTGTCAAGTTAAAGCACTTGAGTTAAGTGGGCACCAAACATAATATAATAATAATAAGATGATGATGAGAGAGAGTCATCATCATGATTATTATGATGATGATGACCATCATATGACATTACAACAACAAGTACACTAATAACTTGAATGAGAGCTCTGAAAAAAGTAAGTAGAAAAAAATAGTGTGGTACAAGAACTAGCAAAACTCTGTCTCTCTTTCTGACTTGGCTTTAAAAAGAGTGAGGGAGTTGAGTTGAGTAGAGTGGATTATTATGGCACCATTACAATAACTTTGCATCAGGCCTGCTTATATTGGACTCTTTTTTGGCTGGATTGGATGGTCTCTCTCGCTTCACTCTCAAAAAAAAGATAATCACCCGGACTGTTTGCTGGCTGCTATTTTCCTCAACTAGAGTGGCCATTTTAACAGGCCAGGCCAAGGTTGAATGTTGATATGATGATGGTGATATGATCATCGTCAAAAATCATGCCATGCAGTAGTACCATATAAAAAAGGATGATGATTTTTTGGTGATGAGTAAGTGCACTATTACCAGATTAGTAGACAAGACAAGACACTGACTGCATTGGGGAAAGACATCCGCGAAAAATTATTGTCTTTTTTGGTAAATATGCTCAGATGAAATGTCTGTCTGTATTGTCTATCTATTTGATTGCGTAGGTTTTTTATGTGGATAAAGCATGCCAAAACCCAATGAAGATGGAATTTAACCGTTAGAAGGCATAATAGCAATATGGCAATAGAACATAGAACATGCACTGCTTTTCACCAGAAACACACCGGCTGGATTTAATTTGATGAGATGGATGACAGCAGGGCATGCACAAAATAACAGGAGTAGTAAAGAGCAATTACATTTTCAATAGATAATATTTTATTGTAGACTTCGCTTCATTCCACACTCACATTTGTTATTATGATGACCATGATGATAACATCAAGAAATCTTTTTTTCTCTCTTTTCTTTTTCAAGAATAAGAAAAAATATTCCATAAGATGGTATGGATAACGTCCATTTAATTTTCTGTGTGTGGTGCTCAAATGAAAAAAGTACACTATGAGTTATATATTTTTTATTTCATCGGTTTTCCTTGATACTGCTGGCTTGATTGTGAGATTCCATTCCAGTAAAATGATGATGATGATAATAGGAATACACACACTCACATGAGAAACTTGAATGTTGAATTCCATTCCATGTTTGTAGAAGAGTGTAGCTTCTTACAAACATTACACACACGAAAAAAATAAGATAAGTTGATAGAGAGCCTCGCCTTCATGTAACCTGTGGTCTTGGTCTGGTCGAACTTGGGCTGTTACGTGAAATACTTACATTTCATTAGAAACAACCAAAACTGATAGTGTGATTTACCGTGCATTTTCACTGTCTGGTTTAGTCTGTTTGTAATGGTCGCTTGAAGCTAGACGAAGGGAGAAGATGAACAAGAACAGAATTTTTGGTAAAAAGCCTACAGGCAAAGTCGACACTAGTAAAAACGTTGAAATGGATTGGAACGCTGACTGCACTGGCGTGCTGTACTGTATGTACATGCATACCAGGTTGGTTTTTATAAGACTGAAGGCATGTAAAAGAAGAAAGACTTTTTGGGTGTTTTCCTCATCGAGAAAATATACGCTGGTAAAGTGTAATATGGCATTTTATTGAGAAAAGATTTTCTCTCCCTTTAAAACAATAAAATGGTACGACTGCACTGCTGCATCATATCTTATGTGTGTGCTGTACGGTGAATGGAATAACGATTCCACCTCTCTCGTTCTTCTCTCTCCATCGTTTCCTAATAATCACCATTCAACATTTTCCCCCACCTTCTCCATTTTACTGTCATATAAATGTATATATTATTATGATGATATGCCTATTCTAATATTCCGTTTTTCCCAATATATAAAATATATTGTTATGTTACGTCGATTATTAGTTGAGAAAGATGGGCGCATGTTCATCGATTCTTTGCCCATTACGTAGTAATTTTGGAATTATTTATGGGAAAAGAGATAAAGTATTTGGGAAGGAGAAAGAGAATGGTGCCGGCACATAGTCAATCCTACCCGGCCAGGCCGGGCCAACAAAACCGTTAGAATTTTTTGATATGGCCATCATTATATCAAAATAGAGAATGATTATCATCCTCAAGTTGACCAGAGTATTTTGATGGTGATCATCATGATCATGATGATGATTGGATCTAACTCTGCATTTACCATCATCATGAGAGAGAGAAAAGATATCTTGCATCTGTTCAAGTTTTCAATGTAATTTCGTTTTACAAGACAAGAAAGAAATCTATCCATTCAATTTGAAATGATACGGTGATATTTAATTCTTGTAATATTTTCTGACTTGATGTGGGCTGTGGTGCGGTACAGAGTTGTCGGAGAAATACAGAAAGAAAAGAGAAAAAAACAATACAAGTTTTAATATTAATGTTCACCAGAATAATGAAAATTCAACATTGATTCTGTGGAGTTTTGCTTTCTGACCGGCATACTCTTTCTGAGTATCTGAGTTTTAAGATGTAAATAAATTTTTGCGGTTAAAATCGAAAATGGGATTTTATTTATTTATTATTTATTGTGGAAAAGAACAGGTGTATATTGTACAGGAATTTCTTGGGAAGAATGATGGTGTATTTTGCATAATAGATAGCAGCAAAGATAGGTACCAATGCGTGCAGTAATTTCTTAAGAAGAAAAAACAAAAGAATACAATAAATTTGATTATGAATAAATTTTATTGAGATTTTTTCTTCTTCTTTTGCCATTGACTATTGACCATCCATTTCATCATTCTTCTTAAAAAGGATAGATAAAATACGAAGAAAAAACCAACGAAAGAGATGATGACGACGATGAGATAGGTATCATGATCATGACTATGATGATGATCATCAGAAGAAATTGCATCATGTGCCTACCTGCTGTTTATCTATGCATAGTAAGCTTCTTTACTGCATGAATACACCATTCACAAGAATCAATTCCTTTTTTAAAAGGAAAAAAGGTAACAATTTTATGGCGATGGCAGTACGTTCTCTGGTCACATACCTTTGGAATGTTCAAATGTTCAATGACCATTACTAAAATCACTTGTTCTTAAGAATCAAAAACAAAAACGTAAAATAAATAAAAATGCCATTTTATCATCATCAGCATCGTACATGTTTTAGATCGAAGAAGAAAACATAAAGTTCAAATCAAGCTTCAAGTAGAAAAAATAATTTCATGTGGAGTACAATAACATACTACACATACACTTATGTATATAAACAGGCAGAAGATGTGTATTAAAATTTGATGATGACGACTACCAGCTGGAATGCAAAAAAATATATCTAGTCAAGTGATCAAATAACAAAACACATAAATAAAATTTGAAAAAAAAATGCGAAGGAAGAAGCAGAAGCAGGTATAATATCGATGAAGATGATCATATCACCGCACATTGTACACCATGTTATCAATACCGTTGTAGAACATTCAAAAGTATTGAATAAAAAATAATATTACAATATTTTTGTTCTGTCACGTTACCCATTTCATGATTCCATATCCAACTGGCAAAAATCATAATGATAGCCTTGTAGTCACTTGTATCGTGGGATTTATGCCTGGCTTCGACCAGGACTCTATTGGATGCCCTAATCAAATTCAAAAGTATCAGAGAAAAAAACGGTTTTACACAAGCTAAAGAACAACTTACGATTGTTACTAGTAAAACATCAGAATAATGGCAAGCTTGTAAATTTTAAAATTGAATAGAAGTAAAATGCGTATATTGCTGTGTCAATAAAAAAATAAACGCAAACTTTCTTTCTATGCCCACCTTATTATGCATACGAGGTGGTATGGTATTTATAAGTATGAAGTGATTGCCTTATTATTATGATTATCATTACTATTATAATATGGTAATATCCTCTTCATGCTCATCATCATCAGCTTCATGAAAAAGACTAATATGTAAAAGCTGTGTTCAAGACAAGTCGCCAAGTGGGTGATACCATCTGCAATCTGAACACTACGCCACACGGCACGGCCAAATGGCAATTGTGAACGTTACCTTTAAAAAACTCAACAAGATGGATATTATCAATTGTGAAAGAGTAACAGTAGATGAGCAAAATGGGTACAGCAGTAGAAGACGGAGAGATGAGATGATGACGATCACATTTCTTTTGTGATCTATATAGCCATGCAGTGAAAAAATTGTACTTATATTTTTTTCTGTAGTTCTGTATATCTGATAAAAATGAAGAACATCATGTAGCAGAGCAGCAGAACACACTTTTACATTGTATTTTTTTCTGTTGTAGAAATATCCATATTGGATGACGATGTTGATGATCTAAACAGAACAGAAGATGAAAAAGAAAAGAAAATTGAGACGAATAAGAAAGGAATATATTAGAATATTATCTGATATATATACACACACGCATATGTATATGTATTATAAAAACATGCTATTAAGCTTAGTTTTCTTTGGTTGGTCTTAGGTATTCATTTTTAACAAAGATCGTGAATGGCCGATTCACGAAGAGAAGACGTAGTCGTGACCGGGCATAAACTTTTTTAGGCATGAGGTCGTGGGACACAAATATAGCTGCTTTCGTTGTTGTTGTTGCTACAAAAAGGACTACAGAACTAGTTCTGAGTGAAGCAGAGCCTTACATGTAATCTCAGCAGAGATGCGATGCAATGGAGCATCAATCTGCTATTTCTTTTGGTCTTCGTCTTCTTTTGCAGACCAAACGCATCTTCACGATTTTTCTTCATCACATCATCGTCTTACTTTACATTATCCTCATTTTACTTTAAAAGTCATTCTTCTTATTTTCAACCAAGGCTAAGATGATGATGAAGAAGAAGAATAAAGAGTTGGTTGGTTTGATCATCATCATTCTCATCGTCATGTTGAGTTCATCATTATAATATCCATTTGTTATTATTATCGTCAAAAGAGTAAAGTAAAGCTTATACGTTTTATTTTAGTACACGCATACCTGCTTTTTAAAACTATTTCGATAAAAAGTCTTAAATTTTTTTTTCAAACTTTGCTCATCATTCTCAAAGCTTTTAAGTCTCTAGTCTCTTGGTAAACTCAAACTTGAAGGTTCTTTGCTAATAATCACTTTTCAATTTTATTCTCTTCTTCTGGACTTTCTCACTCAGCTCATGACTACACTCGGCCAAAAATTTCTTTTAAATTGTTAGACGAAGATGAAGAGTGGCCAATTTTGAATTTCTGAAAAAAGTTTTCAATTTTATCATCAGTCTCTTTTCGAGTTGTTCTCCCATTATGAAAGTTCAGTAGGATGGCAGAAGAACATGTACACTTTATTTACGTAAAGTATATAGCCATATAACAGCTTGTATAAGTGGTGGCGGTGGAGGTGATGATGATAAGTATTTTTGGAATATTTCCATTTTAATGAAATAAAGTGAAGAAATATCCATGCATATATTTGAGAGTATATTATGGGTATATCCCGTTTATGTTTAAAATCTTTTGAATATGATGAATAGTCTATTACTATTGAATAGTATAGAAAGATGATGATGATGATAATAAAATGTGGAGCAGATGAGAATACCAGGCAGAAAGAAGGGTGCGTTAGCATTTTGAATTCAAAGAAGCAATAGGCGTGTAGATATACTCATGATGATGATTCCGCTAAAAAATCATGACACGTTACATCAACAGCATACATGCAAGGTTTATTGTACTCAAGTAATGAGCAGTACAGTACATCATATTTTTTTATTTAAAAAACTGTACATTTTCTTGGAAAATAATTTAGCAAGAAAATGTAGAATAGGAAGATGGAAAGATGATGATGGGATATGCAGACATTTTTTGTGTATAAAAACCCTCCTCCCCTCTGCTCTGTTCTGTCGTCCTCTTTTGCAAGCTGTCTGATAGCACGCTACGTGTATGTTTGGCAGACTGATCATCTCTGACATGAGAAAAGACTGAATTTCAAGGAAAAAAGAAGGCAAATAAGTTTAAATGGTGGTAAAAGGTTTTATGTGTATTTTGCATATTACATTGCATAGTTACATTGCTACATATCAAGCTTATTATGCGTCTTCTTCGATTATGATCGGTTTTCGGTTTTGGTTGTACAGATATTTGTATGAAGGTGGATGGATGTTGAATGGATGAGGAAGAAGTAAAGTTGGAAAAGATTTAATAAAAATATGATGAAGAGAGGAATGGATGAAAGTGTGTTCCTGGTTTGCTTCTTTTAACACAAGCAAGCCAGCTACAAAGAGGAAAACTAGAAGTCGGAAAAGCTAAAATTGGCCTAGTCAAGCAAATTGATATGATAATGGTGCTGCTGCTGCTGTAGCTTCCTTTTCAGTTGATGCGATTTGATGTGGGTGCTATTCATATAATGCATATATCCTTGCTGAAAAAAAGTAAAAGAAGCCAGGCAAAAATTATCATATAACACAGAAACGCACAACATAACAGATTTTATGCATGTTCATCTTTTTCATTTTTACTATCTGTTTATTTGGATTGCCAAGCAGAAGATGCGAGAAGAGAGGAAAAAGGTTTATTTTCGGTGGTGGAAAAACCGGCACAAGTAGAAGAGGGCTATGCCTTGAGCAGACCATCTGGCTGCTTTACTGCATTTTGTTGAGTTTGGCTGGCTTGCCATGGCCATATCAGTTTTTATGAATTTACATATATTTTCTCACAGGAAGGAAGTGGAAGAGAAGAGAAAAAAGGAATCAACAAGATTTTTATTGCAGTGCAAGAGCGATGTGGCAGCAGGCAACTGTGCGTCATCGCGAGCGGAGAGAGAGAGATGAGAAGAGAGCCTAAAAACGATTGAAAAAGCTTGTACCTACACACGTCGTACAAGCACTGAAGAAACCGTATTACATTTCATTTTACTGATTTTACTTACACAGACACATACGGAAAAGAAAAAGAAAACCAGGGAAAATCCGAAATAAGATCTGATCAGATCAGAGCCATATTACACATCCATATCATATCAGTATTATTATTTGATTTTCATCCAGAAAATGTCAAACCCAGAGAGAACATGCTTACTTATCACATATTATTTAGCATTGTGGGTTTTCCATATGATTCCAATTTTCTAAAAAGAAAATAAATAAATGTTTTTTGTTCGCTTTTCTTAAGGGATTTTTTTTGGGAAAAGAAATAATCTGATTATTTGAGGTCTTTCCCCTTGTCCGCTGTCCACTTCCTTGTACAATCACATGTTCACATCATTATGTATAGAGTGTGTTTGTAAGAAGAAATTTCATTTTCAAAGCAAATAAAATATATTTCAGTTTTTATAGTAAAGGCTAACTGAGCATTGCATAATGTTAAATGAAGAGTAGAAGTAGTGTGCGTGGCAGTTGATGATATGTTTTTATCTTTGAATATTGAATACAATCAATTGTGTGTGCTTATCAACTCGTCACTTTGGTTTGGTGGTGCAATCTATTTCTGGAAATTTGTTAGAAAATATATTTATGCATGAAAAATTGAAGTTTCAAGTTTCATTTTGGTAACAGTCAACATTACAAAAAGAAAGATAATTTTAATTCCTCTTTGGTCCCAGAAATATAATAATTAAATTTCAACGATGTTATTAATTTTTTTTACAAATTTTAAGCCTTTATACGACAACTAGATACGAAGCCATATTGTTTGTAAGGATAAAAATATGTAAGTTCGAACTACGGCAATGTGTGGTGAAATTGATATAAAGTTCTTAGCGGAAAGCGCAAAACACAAGTTAGCGAGTTGAATTACAAACTACAAATTAAAATGCTAAATACGAAATACGTGTCTTGTCATCACCTTGCCCTACAACATAATTAAGAAATCATTACCACTTATCCACCTCCAAACCTTCACCAAGAACGAATTAAACCGGGATGATGTTTCAATCAAAATGAGTCTAGGATTGAATGAACAAAAAAAAGAAAAGCATGCCTGTGTGATAGCGGGATGTGAGCTGAATTGATAAAATGCATTTTTTTCTCATTTCAACTTCTCATCACTCGGTCCCTGTCTGGACTAAACCTCTATTCAACTTACTCTTATCCATCCCGGGTCTGATTTGGATTTAATCATAAAAAACTCCAAAAGACTTCATGAATATCTTCTCTTTTTCAAGGCAGTGGCACTCGCCACTCATTACATTGCCACTTGCTGCACTGGTTTTTGCATACTGTAGAGCAGCACAAAAAAGAACTTTTTTCTTTGAAAAAATCCTTTATCACCCATGCAAGCAAGCAAAATGAAGCATTTAACATGTAATATTGATTATATACCTTACTTAACAAGTAGCAGCCTCTTCAACTCACCAGCAGATTTGTACAAAGTCAGCAGAGAGTGAAAACGTCTATTTTTCAAACTGTTGAATTGAATTGCCCCTTGGCAAGCATATTTGATGAAATTGTAATGTAATAATAATAGTTATACACACTGTTTGCTTATTCAAGTTGCTTCTGGTACAGCAGGGGCTATCATCATCATCATCCATCCTTCCACGAGCAAAAGCTAGCAAGCTTATTATAAATTCTAATCAGGTATGCACACTCACACACACAACTCAACCCTATCAGCTCACCACCACCGAGAAAAAAATCTCAAAAGATAAAAAAAAGTGTGTGCTGCTGATTGCAATGAAGGCAGATTGATATACCAGTGGCTCAGGTCTCTCTGGTTTGTTCGGTTGGCAAGCCCAAAAAAAAAATTGGAAAAATTAACAAGCAGAATGAAAGGGAAAGCTAAAAAGCTACTACTTAAGCTAAACGATGACATGATGGATTAAATTGCTAACTACATTCATCTAATAAAACGGCATACATATAAATTCATTTTTTAAGTCTGATTTTAAAAAAATCCAAATTCAAGCCAATTGATTTAATTTTTTTAAACATAAAACTTATCAGAGAAAGGTCACTCCTTTTTGGCCATCTGTTGTTTCGATGTTTTAACTTAACTAAATTATTTATGATAATTGGTTACTAAATTCATTTGTCTTTAGAGAGAAAAAACCATTTCTCTTCATCATCATCCATTTTCTTAATGGTATCATGTTTACCTGCTTGTCTCTCTTAAAAATTCTCTCATGTCATCCTTTTTCAAGTTGTTTTGGCGTAAGTCCAGTAGTAAACGTGACGATGTCTCCGAAGAAGTCGACGGTGGTGTGCTGTTGTTGCTGTTTTCTTGCAACTTGATTGCAGTGTGTGCGGTGGCGGCGGCGTTGGTGATAGTTTTTCTTGATCATCTTCATCATATCCTGTGCACTACTCAGTACTCACATAAATAACATTATATTATTTTTATTGCCTATACATATTTCAAAGTGATCTCTGGGAAAAGGATATATGCAAATTTTTTAGAGAAAAAAATAGGCTCAGGACTGGGTTATAAATATGTGGAGTAATAATAATATTGTCAAGTGTTATTGCCAAGCCGGGTGTCGCGGGAGCACGTGCTTTTTCCCTCTTTTGACTTGACTTGCTGGGAATTGAGGATGATCTACTTAATAAATATGTACACATTCTGCCACTCTACTTAGCTCAACTCACAGCACACATCACAAAAGTGTATATGAGATCGTTTGGTTTTTAGTTCGTTTTAGTGCAGGCTTTCCTTTCAATCAACACAATTTTTTGGAGGAGGTGTAGGCATCAAGATGATCATCCTAATCATCTTCCTCATGCGTTGGAAAATTGGTTTGAAAACGTTTTAAAATCTGCATTTTTTGAGTAGAGAAGAGAGAACATTGAACATATTGTATTTTGGGTTTGATTCCTCGTCACTGCAAGCAAACCGACTTGACTGATTCTGATTTCTGTCTGCTTTTTCAAAAATGACGATGATGATGATGATTATTACAGCCATTATAAAAGTACGAAAACTACTGCTCTAAAAGTCGGCTGCTGCTGTTTATCTTTTCATCTGAGAAGTTGCTCTGAAACCGTTCAATTGCCGATTTTATAGCATGAACATGAGCCATGATGACGATGATGAGATGAGTCCAAAGCAGCAGAAGTATGCCATCAGCAATTTTAAATTCCCAGTGCATTTGCATTTTATTTATTTTATGGCTTGTTCTTGTTCTCTTCTGTGAATGTGATACGATACGTTACGATACACTACTGCTTGTTTCACTGCATGGATGGGTTGAGTTGAGAAACGACAAGCTTGATCTATTTGGTATGTCAGGGAATTTTTTTCACTAGTTCATTTTTCATCTCGCCAGTATCATCATCAGCATCGTCGCCTCAGACTGCTAGTAACTTTTTTTCTGCAGTTTCTCTGCCTGCTTGTCTTTCTTGTCTTCTTCCTTGGAACAAAGTCAGATTCGCCTTGCCTTGTTGCTACTGAAAAAGAACAAGCTGCATACACACTACGTACACAGTATTTACGGTTGATAAAATATGAAGAATTCTAATTCACAAAGCCATTTTACTCAATAGTAGATAGGTTGTTAAGAAGAGATGGATGATGATACGAAGATAAAGTCATGCTCCTGTTGCTGGTGTTGGCGGTGGTGGCAGTTGCCGATGAATTCACAGTTGATCATGAGGATGACGATGATGACGTTGTGATCTTGTCTAAATTCAACAACATGAATTGCTGGCACTTCTCACATTCCATTCTCTGACAGCAAAAGGGCAGCGCAGCAAACAGCACTATTTGGTGCGACCACCACCACCCTTACAACCTTTGTGGATTACAAAATACAATATTATTTTTGTATGGAATCTTTTGCTACTAGCATGCATAGTTCTACAGAAATCTTTTAAATTGATATTATCCAAGATAAGATTATTTATGCTAGTACTTCCTAACAAATTTTCACCAAAGGAGTACATATCAAATGACAGAAATCAAAATAACTTTTTCCTTGTTAATTGAGTTTGATGAGAAACGTCAAAATTCTGAAACAATTTTTACATGTTAGCGTGTTCTTGATAAAATTCCTTTATATATATTGATCAAAATGATCTTCAATAGGCATTCCCAGCAGCAGGAATTTTTTCCGAAGAAAAAAGCTTTCAGGGTAAAAACAGTTAAGTTCATTTTGAGTGAAAAATTTATATATAGCGTATGAATTAAATACTAATACGAGTATACCTGTCTATAAAAATGATAAATATAAAGGAGAAAATCATAATTTGAGCTTAGCGAGCCATTGTTCGCATGCTTGCTTGTGGCGTTACATGTCTCTTGCAAGAAATTGGGAAATATCTCAAACTCTTTTTTAAATACATGGATTTTTGCTGTGCTGTATCAAATTTTGATTGATCACTGACTAGGTGGCTGGCTGTATACACCTTGTGGCTGAAAGGTTGACTGGCAGATTTTCTGTGGCAGACTTCAGCTTGAGCTATTGCCTTAAATTTTATAACATCGGTTTTAAAATATGATGTTGCATAATGTTTTATTCTACCTACTTTATTTAAAAAAAAAAGAAATATGTGCAGGATTTGTGACTTGTATATTAAGTTTGGTAACATTTTTACCTTTAAGAATTTTTCCTCTGCACAAAAAAACTGTCGTTTTGCTTGGCTAACGCTGACCAGCGTGAATCCCATCAGATATTTTGATGATTCTATACACTCAGGTTTACTCCCATTATTTTACCAAATTGTAAATTTCAACCTCCGCCCAAACATTTTTTTCTCCCTCTTCATCTCCTTAGAATTGAACTCCTGAAATTGCAATTTTCAGACAGGAGAATAGAGACTTTTAAAAAGAAATGACGACATTTTGTTCACAGACCGACCACCATCACAATCATCGCTGCTGCACTGACAATGTTAATGATAATGACAATGAATGACAATGACACGATGAGAACCTGCTTGGTGGTATGATGGTGTGTGTGTATATAATTACAAAACTGGCTACACGGTATTATTTACGATGAGATGAGAGGGAGACTAATGAATCCCAGACATTTTTCTACTTTTGAAAGAGAATAAAGGAAATAAAATGAAAATGCTGCAATAGAAGATGATGAAGATGCTCATCATCCCAGCTCCTCTCATGAGGGGCACTAGATTCACAATCACGACAATAGTTTTCAAAATTGAACACACAGACAGGGAGTAAAATGAAGAAGCTTAAGAATGAGTAGGGTTGGCTATTGTAGTGTGCTACGCATTTTCTTAGAAAAAATGAAGAGTATTTCAAGAAGAAGAATACTACGTAGGTAGCTAGACAAATAGGTAGGTAGAGAGACAATTTTTAAAAAAGTAAGTAGCCAGCTATATACGACGTGGTATTATTTATTATTGTCCGTCGCATCCACTCAGAGCATTGTAATTTTGTGAGTTGTATGTGACGCGACGTGGGGATGATAATGACATTGACTCTTATGCGAATAGAAAAAAGGAGGAAAAGAATGTGAGAGAAGAGGATGGTGGATGGATAGGTGGAATGAATAAAAAAAGGAAATAAAAAACACTCATTGAAAAGAGTTGAAAGTAATGAATGGGTTGAATAGATAGAAGAAGTATTTTGATAATAAGGTATTTTGTACTAAGAAACTTTAATATTAATACGTATTATTACATAGTAGAATGTGACAGGGTAATAGTTACATCAAGTAGTAATGGCGTGGGTAAATGTAAGGATTTAGGCAAAAAAAACTTCGTAATAAACTATGTATTAACAAAGTAATGCAAAGTGCCTGAGATAATACAAAAAATCATAGACACAAGCAAATATTTAGCTGAAGGTAGATATCAGGTTAAAGTAAACTTACGACGAGCATAATTATTACAAGGATGGATGTATATTCTATAATCGTAAAAAATAGAAAAAAATAAGGATTTAATATATCCATGCAGTGGTGGAGTCTCCATAATATTATCATGATGATGCTCATATATGACAATATACTCATGCTCAAAATAAAGAAACTTTTACGGAAAACGTGCACATGAAATCTATACACCAAAAAGTAATGATAGTCAATTGCGAGATCATTGCACTGATTTCCCCTCTCTTCTCTTTTCTCATCTCCAAAAAATTATTATTTTCCTCTAGGCGATTCTTTGTAGTTCTCATCACATCATGTCATCAACATCCGTCTCAATGTCCGCCAAAGTTCGTACTCAGCCCTGTATACATTCTTTTTTAATAGATAACATGCAAACAGGTAGGAGCATCTAAAGTCAATGCAAGATTTTGCAAAAAAGATGTCGTTTTATTCTTAGCATACAATTAATTTGACATGCTCCCATCCGAAAATCCCTAATCTTCTTTACATTCATATTATACGAAATTGAAGTTTTTTTACTTTCTTTAAAAAAAGAGGTGAATAGTGCATGTCTCATTTTACACATTTTTTCTTAAATAAACTCTACTACCTAAATAAATATTGGAGTTGGATTTTTTTTGTCTGAGAGTTGAGTTTTGTCTAACCTTTTGAAATAATTCTCCCCAATCTCCGCAGTTCCTTTTTCTCCCTCGTCTGAATTCATGATTATGATTACTCTACTCGCACATTTTTACAACTCATTGCCACTCTACTTACATCCGTGAACATGAACATAATTTTATATGCCAATCTTATCTACATAACAAACTAGCTGTGTTTTTCTTCATTTTATAGCTCTTCTTTCAGAGAAAAATATGAAGATGACTTCTTAAATATTTTTCGTCTCCCATGAATTCTCTGTGATTTTCCACCTGAAAATTCTTTCGCCTTGGGCACAACTCGTGCGGATACACAGGCAAATGATTGCGCAAACCATATAATAGTATAACATACACATATACAAGGTCCAGTGTAAAATTCTTCATCGATTAGAGTTTTTAAGAGAAATATTTATGCGAAACCCTGTATTTTATTATACATTCTTGTTTTTCAAAAAGCAAATCTGCTCAACAAGGAGAAAAGTCAAAGCCACAAGGCACCCCCATGATCACCTCTACCTCTGCTATCACAAGCATCACTACCGCCGCTGATTGTGATTATTTTGCATAGCACAACCAACCCTTTCGATACATTTTATTTCTTTCTAAAATCCAACAAAACATCTTGTTCACTTCTGCGTGATAATGATAATGACAATCACTCTTCTTGTTCTTCTACTTGACTTGCATGCTAGGATGTATCCATCTTCCTAATAGCCTGACATTAAGACACTTTTACCTGATTCCTTGCCATGACATGCCATAATATTAACGATAATGACGATGTAGAATGTATGTATGTTGCACTATCTTCTCAGCGGAATGTCCATTGGCATATTCGTTTTTGTCGCTTCTTTACTTACCCCTTACGTTGATGTTTACATTAGACTTTTGTTGTTGTGGCTATGAAACAGGAGCGCATGAATTTGTAGTTATATTATTTTTGTGTAGTAAGGTGTAATAAGTGCTATGTACATAGATGGTTTTTGTATGTAGTAAATATGTATGTGTGTATGTATGATAAATATATATAAGTAGGTTGGAGCTTCCAGACTGCTTGGCTGCACACAACGTTGAAGATACGTCGGTCTCGAGTTGGAAGCGAGAAGAGCAGAGAATATGAAGAAGGAGAGTTAGTATGCGTTTGGCTGGCAGAGAGCGAACGTCGAAAGTGCAGAGAGAAATTAAGATAATTTTCTGTACATGTAGTTACGTCATTTTGTAATAAAAAATAATCACTGTTAAATTGAAATTGCTCAGTTATTTACAATAAAGAACCTTAAGCAGTGAATCTTTTCCTTGAGTGTCAGTTATTTAGTAAAAATTGTCATGTCATTGGAGATTCAGCTAGTTTAGGGCAGTCCGACTATCCGGTGTTTTAAATTGCGAAACAAGGAAAATTAGATTGATTGGACAGTACGGGACCCGTGCGATACCACCGAGAAACTGGTATTTATCGTCCAACATCCCCCAGAAAGAACAACTTTATAAATGTAATCAAAATTTGGTCGTTTGATCGTCAACCGGTGCGGCATTGCTGGTGCTGGTGCTGCGATGCAAACAATTTTTTTGTACTGTAAAACGATACTGTTCAACAGACAAGCAAAAATATCATCATTATTACTTATTATTATGTAGATGTATGCATGTATGTATGTAGGTGTGCTCCCGATCCTGCTAAAATTGTACAATATTATATGCATTTTACCTGTGTTCACAGTTTTATTACATGAGGTCACGTCATGTTGCGTGTTTTGGATTTTTTGGACAATGTCCTGTCCCCCTCTCCTTTAATTTCACATGAGCTTAAATATGTTCATATTCTACCCTTCCACCAATTTTTTTGCATAATATTCTGTGGTATGGTCTGGTGAGCAATGTAATGTGAGTAAGCTCACTGTTCAATTTGATGTGAGGACAACGGCTACACATACAACAACATATCTTTATCGTGTTTCATGATTATAATAATTTTCGTGTACAAAATGGAATATTATTATGATGGTTATTAGGATGATTATATTTTTTCTTGTATGTTTTGTACCGGCTGTTCGGTTTGTGTATTTTGTGACAAGACGCCCATTCAATAATAATAATCATATCATATCAGCAGTACAACGCACACACAGAAAAGTAAGCTGTTGTTGACTTGCTTGTTTGACATGTCAATATTACAATGCGCATTCAGTTCAATAACACATTCTCCTTTTTCACAAGAAAAAGTTTCAAAGAGAGAGACAAAACATGAAGCGCAAGCTTATATCGCATCTCATCATTTTTGTTTGACAGTTGCTTAACTTATATGATTTTTTTCTTATCCTTTTTTCTGATAATGCCATATTGAAAAAAAAAACCAGCAACAAGATGTGATATTATGATGAATGATATATTTCACACACGGCAAAGCTTAAAAGTCAACTGGTCTTATTGGTCTTTGCGTTAGACTTGATATTTTGGCTTTTTAAATCCTTTTTGACCGGCTGTCGTTTGTGTCGCGTGAATTGACCTATTGTGTGAGTGCGGTGCCTGCTGGGCTGTGCTGTGATCTGTTTTTTGCTCTTGAACTTGTTCGTCTTCTTGTTTTTCTCAGCATCATTTTCAGTTTGATTTATGCGGTCGTGTCGTATCAAAGTCGAATGCTGCTGGTTGGTTGGTAAGAAAGCTGTGCAAAAAAGGATTGAAATTTGAACAAAAAAGTTTTTATCTTCTATTCTGGCTGCAATTCAAAGAGTAATTTTAAGGCGGATCACACCTTTTAACAATTTGTTAGTTTGAAGTCCTTCTGTGTACCAGATTATTGTTGACTTAAGGTTTATATGACACCGTTTGGCGGTGTAGTTTACAATTAGCAGTAGTAAGGTATTTTTTGAGTAAAGTAGATCCCGTGTAGATGTCAGTGTGCTATTCTTAATAGATTCTGTTCCTGATTTCGCATTGGTGATTGGTATATAACAAGATGTTATAACTTTAATCCGGTAAAAATGTAGAAGTACGGTAGAAGACTTTGTAAATTGCATGATCTGCTCATCAGGGAATTTTTTTACTCATTCCTTGTCTTTCATTAAAGGCATAGACATTAGCAGAAATTTATACTGTGCAAAATTATATTACTTAAAACGAAACGATTGGACAATTTTTCAGAATATAGAAGTTTAAGATCGTACGAAGTTTAAAGATATTTTGTAGTTAGCTTCTGAACAAATGCCGTCGTGATCGTCCACCTCATCCTTCATAGCAATGTTTTTGACAAAGCCGACAACACCGGTACCTCAGTAGTTAGTCATAAAGCTACTGTTGTGAAGCGTGTCTCCGCCTCTTTTCATGTTTTCGCTATTGTTTCTTTTCTTAATACATACATATTTCATCATTATCCTCGTGATATATATTATGTTGAGTCATCATGTTTAACAGTAAAGTAGATAAGTCCATTGTTTTATTTTTTCCCGACGCGACAAGAAATTTTTCAAAAGGATAGACAACAAGGTAAAATTGAGTTTTTACTTCAGTTTGCTGGAAACGCGTAATACTTTAATAATACATACAAATTTCATAATAAATCTGTATTTACTTTACAAAAGAGCGATAAGATACGCCTACTTTCCTGTCTAAAGTAAACAAAACAATTGTCGGTACACCTCAAAGAAACTATTCCGAAGAGTTATCATGTTTTCCAAATATTGAAAACGAATGAATCATATAAATACACATCAAAAACAGCACAAAATACTTAGCAGATGTTAACATCAGAGTCATGCAAAGCAAAGGTGAAAAGCTAAAACATGTGCATAGTAAACCTAAAAATTGCTCAGAATATGGACACATTGATTTTTAAATAATTTTATTAGTTTTTTATAGCTACCATTTTTTCTAATGACAATGATTGTTGAACAACTGGCTAATATTCTATAACATTGAGAGTCTAATTTTTATGATATCATTTCACTCTAACCATCTTTTAACGAAATGAAATGCATGAGGGTGTCGGCAATCCACTACCGTTTGCATAGTGGATGGTGATAGTGGCACATGATTTTCTTTCATGAATTATGACTTGTTATTCTTCTCGAGAAAATTGTGATTTTTACATTTATTCCCTTTGCAGTATTTTTGTAAGCAGACTAAAAACCTAGGATGTAAAAATATAAAGGGCTTCAATGATATTACACCGGTTCATGCAGTTACACTCTTTTATGCATACCAACTTTCTCCTTGTGTTTTGTACCAGCATTGGTGGTAGAGCACCACATAGTCACCACTGACGCTTTTAAATGTCAAGAAGCAAGTCAAACTAGCACTCACATTCAGAGAGATAGCAAAGAGATATCATGGAAGGAAGATGGAAAGAAGCAGATGGTTTTTTTATCACATAAGTATTATTCTACTTCATCATACCTATCTTGCTCCACACACCAGCTTTCTAGAATCTTTTTTACCGAAAAAATAAATGCGGGTTTTTATTATTTTATCATATCGCTAGTACACTAGCCAGCGTACAATTCCCATTTTTTCATACTGGCTGTTTTACTCAAATATGAAAAGGGAGAAGAGATGCGAAAGCTACACCTATACCATAATGGAAGATTATGCAAGGAATGCGCGTAGCGCATTCCGTTAGCATAATCGTTATTATGTAAGTCTTCCGGAAGC
>JAQFXM010001620.1:0-30470 GCA_034693345.1 Entomobrya multifasciata | reverse complement strand
TAGTTTTACCATCGCACTAATTTCGTCTATCGAAAAATAAATACAAAATAGATCGCTTTTAATTCAATTTGGCAATTAGACATTTGGCTTGAAAAAAACACGAACAAGTTTTATTGCTAGAATTCATTTTGTATGTTTTCCCATATTTCTCATGCCCCCTGAATATTTTAACCACTTTGTGCATATATTCTTTGTAACCACCTATCTGTCTTTATTTTTATTTTCTTATCATATTTTTTAAAATTCATTCATTCCATCGTTTTTAAATTGAAAATGATTCAAATTGGAAACTTAACCAAAAATACAACTTTCTGATTCAGTGCAGCGCAGCGTTCGGTACAACGTAAGTACAATACTAGTATAGCAGCGCGGCGCAACACAGCGATTACCTCACTCTCACATATCCCCGGTATTTCTGTTGTGTTATGCGGCGATGAAAATAACATGACTAGATTGATGCAAAGCAAAGGCAATCCTTCGTTTCGTGCAGATGCGATTGTTGTGATTGCAGTTTGCACGTAAAAGCAAACTTGCATTGTAGGGTGTCGATTGTTAGTACACAGTACACAGTGCACACTTCGTCTTATTGCGATTTATAATTGAATTTCATGCATAGTTTATTCTGGACTTAACTGAAAGGTAAGTTTTTAATTTTCAATGCGTCATGTGAAGTTGGCAATTATTGTAAAAGCCAGACCTACAAAAAGGAAAGTAGAGAGATAAAATTGTTTATTTTTTGATCCTCAGAGAAGGCAAATCAAACCACATCGCCAACTAAAATTCCAACATGGTTAACTTGACTAGACTGTTGATGATGCCCAGACATCCTAAGAATCATACTACAGATGGATTTTGGAGGAGAAGGCAGGTTCTGAAGCTGGCCGGTCATTTTTATGGAAGAGGTCGTAATTGCTTCTCAATTGCCATCCGTCGACTTCAGAAGTCCCTTTTGTATGTCGCCATGGGTAGAAGACTTAGGAAAATTAACATAAAAAACATTTGGGACGGAAGGATCACTGCTGGATGCCAAGAGTTAGGTAACATGCCGGAAGGCTCCGATACAATGTTGGAAAGCTTAGCCAGATGTAATGTTCAGTTAAATAGACAAAGTTTGGCAAATCTTGCTATTTGGGAGCCTAGAACTTTTGAGGCTATTAATAAAATCGCTGCAGCTAAAGCACAAAAGGAAAAGACGGCTAGATACTTAGGTCCATTTCCAAAAGGAATCTTGGGGAAATTGTAGTATGAATATGTATTGACTTTACTAGTGTAACACGTGAGAATAGTCAGCCACGTAGTTTTTGTATGCATATTAAATTAGATTGATCGTCAATAAAAGTTTATGTACACGTTAATTACTGAAAAAAATTGCTGATTACTTTATTAAGTCATATATCAAACATACATACGAAATACCTATTATTCAACGCAACACACGACGCTGGGAAGGGAAAATGGCGAATGGCATTTTTCGCTGTTTTTCTTTTACTTCACTGATTATCAGTTTACATGATTGTACAATTATCGATAAAATTCAATTACTTTTTATTTGTCGCTTACTCAAAATATTGACGATTTATTAAAACACGATAACGATTATAATTCTAGCAACATCCGCAGGTTGATTACGTTTACAGTTTACTTACGTTATGTTACATAAACGATTTTTAGCAGTTAGTTTTACTGACTAACTCATGCTCCAAGTTCCGAATGCATGTGATTACTGAGGATAGTATCATTCTTTTGTCTATAATAGAAGAAATCAAGAATTAGGCATGTCCTACATACACAATACATCCATACATTTTAGAATTAGCTATAAGTAAACATAATATAAATTCAGACTAATATGGTAGCTGATTAAGAGTCAGTTTTGTTTCAATTATGAATTATGATTTTGCATCTGCGTCGTATAACGTTAAACTTACAATATTACATGCACTAAGATTTCACCATTCTGCTGATATGTTTTAACAAGGTTTGCTTATAACTAACGACTTAACGACTATATGTAAACCCTTATCATTAAACGGAGATGGTTTAAAGGCCATCATGCTATAATAGCTTGGAACTACTACAGTCATCATGGCCATACCGCTGATTTCGATTGAAAAAATATATTAATATACATATCGAATAGATTAAATTGTAGTTAAAAAGTAAAATACTACTACCTAATAAATGATTATTAGTCACAATTTTACCAAACGAATTCCATTATTACCGATAGTGAATTCGTTACAACTATTTTAGACCAATCATTGTACCAATTTCGAAGTATTAAATTATATCTTACTCTGGAGGGGAATGATGCATCCAAGAAAATAGAACAAAGAAAACCCACAAGTGAAGAAATACAACATAGAGTGACATTCCTAGTCTTAAATTAGGCCTTTTCCTTAACGCCAAACCAAACTGGCAAAACACTGCGTCCATTTGGGTATAAATACGCTTCATCCTTGCAGATACTCTGGAATCCCACGGTGATTCGCTCAGGTACAGTGGCTGACTTGCTATCACTGCGCAAAAAATCACATTTCATAGTTTCATCAATCAGCCATTTAGCACAGAGAAAGAATGAATATGTAGGCCTGAATGTGAATGAATGATTAAAAATATTCTTACCAGTTTGAGGTAGACCACCACCATGACAAAACTCGTTACTTTCGGCTCTGCTTTCTCTCAGATCGTTTTTAAGTCTTTCCACTTCAATTTGCAAAAGTTGCTTATCAGTACTGATGTCGTTAATAAGGCTTTGTTTCTCATACAACGATTGCGAGAGTGCGCTAACTCTTGTCTTCAATTTCGATATTTCCATTTCATCGATAATACTACCATTGCTGTTCCCACCAACGTGACCATTGTTCATCCTATCGAAAGAGTGATTGCTACTATTTCTACTGCTGCTAGCTTGCTTATAGTTGGCTACTAAATCTTCATATTTTCTTCTTTCATTTTTCTCCCTTTCCATCTCAAACTGGAGAGATGTTAGCTGTTGGCACACTTGAAGATTTTCACTTTGTAACATTGCTCCACTGTCCTTTTCCATTTTCAATTGGCTTCCAAGGTCTTCCGTGAAACAACGCAGGGTGCTCACTTCCTTTTCTAAGCGGCGGTTGTCATCCTTTAAACTAGATACGAGGGCACGGGTTTGAGAAATATCAGCTTGAAGAAGTTCACGTTCATTCCTAAATTAAAGATAAAACCAATTAAACATAATTCAAATATTTACTCACACAACAGAGCACACGTAAGAATGATAGAGAAATCTTACTTTAGAGCAGTAATTTCGGCTATAAGCTCCTCCGAAGAATTTGAATGTACATCACCACTTGATACAGCACCATTATCGCCCTTTAGGGAAGAAATAAGTTCATCTTTGTAATTTAAAATTGATTTAGCCTTTTCCTTGTAATTGGTAAATTCCTTCTCCATCGATGAAAGAGTTGACTTCATTGAAATTAAATGGTTTTCAGTCGTTTCGACCTGGGATGATAGCATTTCGGTTCTTTGTTGTAAACTTTCGTTTTCTGACTTCATGTGGGCATTCTCCAGCAAACATTGTTCTAGCTTCTGAAGATTCTCCTGAGAAAGTTCTAATTTTTGAAGTGCTTCCAACGCTTGTTGATGTCGTGATGATAGACTACGTATTTCAGAGTCCCTCTCCTAAAAAAGTATACACAAAAACTTGTTATTTCTGGAGACATGACACAAAGTGTTGTAAAATCCTTTTGATCAAAAACTAACGAACCTCTACTAATTTACGCAAATCCCGTTCTTCTGCTTCATTTGAATACTTGGCAGACTCCGCACTTGCTAATTTTTCCCGACATGCTTCTAACTTTAGTTTAAGCTCTTCATAGTCTGTTAAAAAAGATAAAACATTTGTCAAAAATAAGGTGATTTTATTTTCTTGTGGCTAAGTTTGATCAAATAATTTAATAGTACCTTTTTGAAGGCTTCTGTGGTTCTTGGTAAGCAACTTTAATTCCCTAGCTTGTGTTTCCACTTCACCTTTTAAAATCAAACTCTCATTCATTCCTCCCGAGTCATCATTTGAATTCAAAAATGCGATGAGTTCATCTTCGTTTGGCTTATCATTAACAGCTGAACTACTACTAATTACACTTGTACTTTTCTTGCTATCAACTCCATTCTGAATTACAGGTGGTTTATTGGCAAGGCTCACACTTTCCTTCACTTTTGAACTTGAAAGTTCACTAGAATTTGATGACTTGGAACTCGAAATTGTTCGAGACTGATGCTTCTTATTAGTTTTACGGGAAGTGCTAGCGCCAACATAAGAGGTAGTGACGCCTTCATTTGAAGGTTGACTTCCAAGCAGTGCTGCGGAAGACGAATCTACATTGTTTATACTGACACCAACTTCGCGACCCCGACCTGATTCACTACCACTTGGCTCAAGAAAAGGTTCTGATTTCTTAGGTCTTGGTAGTTTCTCGCCATTTGGACTGCATTAATAAAATAAGAATAAAATATTATCCATTAAATTATTCCAGCAAAAGTAATCATATTCCATCTTAGTGACCATTAAATATTTTAGAACAATTTTATTTCATAAATTACCCAGTGTTTAGTGCTACTGCAGCATTTTTATCAATTTGGTTAAGAAAATTCTCCGCCTTTCCTGCGATATCCACCAACCAAGACATTTTTGCGATAATGTGGCACTACAAGTTTCTATTAAAAATTAAGACATCCCATTTTAAACATAAATTCTCACAAAAAATACATTGGTCAAATAAATGTGCTTCAAAAACCCCTATTTTGCATTACCTGTCACATGAAGTTTAATTGCACTATGTGAAGAGTTTGAAGAATATGAATATTTAAATGAGAACGCCTTACTGGAAAACTTCTTACAACAATTAAACTTTCACTCATCTTTCTTAAGCGTCATCTTAAAGGTAATTGGAAACTTTTAACTTGAAAAAGAGAATTATGTTCGTTCGTAATTGTCACTCGCACATTAAAGCAAGCATACCTTTAATTTTTAAGTGCAAAGTGCAATGGATAAGCGCTTTACTTACACACTAACACACTTGACACCTCCAAACAAAACCAGATGATTGACAGCTGTTTTTTACTATTGAATTGACCACTGACCAACTTGACAGTTCATTTTTTAAATCGTTCATAAAATTAACACTAAATACCAAGCCAAATGACATTAATCATTAAAATCAAATTTAAGGGTTATCTTTTATTGTTGACTGTACAACATCCACAATCCACATTCTAATTAAAACAATAGAAACCCTTTCCTCTCAATCCTTTTTTTGCACAAAATGTTACGAGATGTACATAAACTTACTGTACTAACGATGCTATCAAGTTAGCAGCCGAGCAGAACACGTCACCGTCGTTCACCGTCAACATCTTCACAGCAGCAGCCCATCCATTCCATATTGTACTTTGTACTTAGAGAGAAACAGAACATATGACGGCATAAGAAGCTCAAGCTGCTATACACTTTTTGCAAAGTTGCATTGTTTCATTCATGAACCCGTGTGTCCAATTGCAAAATCAACAACAATGCATTGCATTGTTGGCAGTTGTGCATGTGTATGAAAAAAGGTATTTTTACGATTGAATTGATTGATGTGATGATTGTTAAATTTGAATTTTATGATTCATGAAAAATTAGACAAACGCCAAGAATTGTTCTACTGTCACTGTAGTGCATGCTAAATGCTAACCAAATGTCTGTTTTGTTTTAAGTTTAATGATTATATGCAACAGCCAAGCCACCTGAATTTTTATCGCTCTGTAATTAGTATGATACGATGAATTGTTTTCCTCATCTTATGTCATTTTGAAGGACGAATGTATAAAAAATGTGCTTGGCTTTATGAATCATAAATGATTAGATTGATTTTTACGCCACGTCTGATATGCTTTTACGTACCGTGGTTTGTGTCTTGTGTCAAGACTACAGAATCAGATTCTGGAAGAAGTAAATTATGTAGTCAGTAGTCTCTGACGTCTCTGTCAACAACAAAGTATATTTTGACAGCTTAGCTTGTGCTTCAATTTTTGTTTTCTTAATTTTTATCCCTAATTTAATAAAAAAAAGGGATCGATTTGAAGAAAGTAAATTGTCTGTCATCTGTTTGTTGTTTTTTAGAATTGTGTGTCGAATTTTGTCATCAACCTTAATTCATTTAGTGTAATCATTTTGTGACCATTTTTGATTTTCGTAAAGAATAGTGACAGGATATTCCAGTCCATTTAGTTAATCTCTCGATAGTCGTATGTTTCCCAAAACAATGTACTTATTTTGCTTCTTGGCTTAATTGTACTGTATAATTGATATGCTAATTGAATTTCTTTTTAATTTCTTTAAAGGCTCTAATTCTTCGCTGTTCGCTACCCTGATTCGCAGGGTTTGGCGACTTTTCTGTGCCTTCTTTGCCGATAGTTGGAAGTTCGCAGGCCTGGTTTTCATCAATCACAGTAATCCAATAGTTGATACCGAGAGGTTAAGGATAAAAAATCAGGAAACGAAGACGCCCTCTTTTTGACTCCTTCACCCTTATTTGCATACATTCATCGATTATCAACTCTGGTAGGAGTTTCCGATCGTTATCAAAGGTAACTCACCTTAACATTAAAAGAATCAATTATAATTTAACAGTTTCTCTATAATCTCTATTCATTAAAATTCACTACATTTATAACGTCATGAAAAACTAGTGTGATTATGCGCTATCATAACATGGGACCATGCTCAGGAATGTATTTTTAAATCAAATATTTCATTGGAACCTTTTATATCTTTTTCTTCTTATGAAATTCATATTTGTTTTTGATATTAAAATTCATATCGATATACAGCAGCAGGATTAGGTTTTGGAAGGTAGCTTATATGCTGCAGAATAAATGTGTAAAATGAGTAACTGCTGCAGTATCTTTAAGGACAAAACCTTGATAATCGTTTAGCACAACTGCAATACAGATGTAAAAAATTGAGTGTAAAGTAAAGTAGCAAATTTTCTCCTAAAGTATAAAACTTTATACTATGATGCTAGTTTGGATCTTCTACACAGATCAAAGGATAAAGGAGAGCATGAGTCTGACTGAGTCTCCATTGAATTGAAAGTAAAATCTTAAAAGTTTCATATGAAAACACTACTTGTAGCTAGTAAAAACTGTCAGCTTGCAGTAGACCTTGAGGAGGTGAATACTTGTCGACTTGAGAGCTTAGTTGACTTTGTTCTCCTCTTCTCTCATCTTTTTTCCTCCTTTCCTTATAAAATAAATTAGAGTTGTTCTTATTCAAAGTGGCAAATAGTGGTATCAAAATGGGATGTTGTGTACTATGATGATAATACGGTTATACGACGGCACACACGGTGCGGTGTATAGACCTTTGTGTAACATGTACAATTTTTCGGGTTAGAGAGAGACACCCACTTCTTGACTTGGTCCACAAAGATTGTCGGTCCTTCGTCACGTTTTGGATATCAGCTATTTAAATAGGTAGTTTAAATATTAATCAAGAGCTTTATTGTTTGAAGTCTTTTGTTAGTTAACCGGAAGTAGGGGTGATCAGAATCTTGTAGGGCCGGAAGTGCATATATTCTTGGCGCTACTTTGTGTTGAGGTCGGTTTGTGGAATATTTTTGGAGGCTCATTTTTCTTCTTTTTTTATTGCCAGTCCACAGAGAACGAATACCAAATAGGAGAGAAGTGGAAGACCGTAGTAACCCAGAAGGAAGTTTTCCGTTTTTTCTACAACATTGGCTGAGCTGACTCTGAATGTGAACAAGCGGAAGATTTAGTTTCCCTTTTTTGGATTCTGAATTTGTGGGTTTCCAATTTTGTAAATATACTCTCAGCCAGCTCAGATCAGAGTCAGTTAGTTTTTTTTGGAGGTATGTGATGATCTATAATCAGTAACCAACTATGACCACTAATCATAATCAGTGTTGTTACTTCATTTGCTTAATTAGCTGATAATGATTGTCCCCAGAAATTTTGTGGTGATTTGTTAGAAACTCCCCCATCATCAAATTCAAAGGTTTCCATCCAAGTGCTCTAGTTAATTTAATTGAGTTTCAATTTAAATTGCTCAGTGGGATTTTGTAAGATGAGTCGGTCTGTGGGTCCCTCCTATTTCTACGAAGATGAAGTATTTCGAGTGGGAAAGACGGGGGATGTGGAGTTTGGGATGGTCACTGAAAATTGGGAAATGTATTCCAGTAGCGATGATGAAGATATGAATGGGGACAAAGTTCTACCTGGTCATGTTGCCGTTTCATGGTATCCAAAAGGGAAGGAAGAGGTGCTCTCGGAATCAAAGGTTCGTTTTACTAGCCATGTTTCTATAAAATGTCTTAATTTCATTCATCACTAACAGATTATTATTCAATGTGCTTGTTACACTTTTTCAGGTAAAATTAAGCGCCAGATCGCTCATGCCAGGGGACGTCGTTCGTCGCCTAATTGCTGGAAAAGACACGCAAAGAGGTTACTGCAGGTCAGTGAAAGTACGAGCTGCCGTCCAGGTTATTGGAACCAAGAAAGTCATTCCTAATATTTCCGCTTCAGATTTAGTTCCTGTTCAGGTATTTTTTAAAGATATGAATATAACAGGTTTACTGCAATAAACATTATCAATAGGACTGTGCTTGATTATGTACTGTTTTGATTTTTTATTTTTAGAAATTGACACCGGAGGTTGCCGTCTATTTAGACACGTGGATAGGAGTGATTCGTGATATGAAATACAGACTTCACCTGAGGTTCTTTGACAATTCCACATGTGAAGTTGACAGCACGCTTATCTTAGAACATTTTGAAGATGTCAAGAGAGGCTTCGATAGCTTCCACTCTTCAGATGTTTTCTATCCCGGCCAAAAGCTCAGAGGTCCCATGAAATTCCTCAAAAATGCTGATTGGTCCTACTGCTCAGATGACATGAAACGAGCAAAAGACAGAAAATATGTGACTGTTGTAGTTACTGATGTGGTTCCTTCGTCCATGTTTGTTCAATGGCAGTGGCAAACTCCAGAGTGTCCTTTAGAAACTCCCCCCGAAAACCTGGAATGGCAGAAGAATCCTCCCCCTGACATGGTGAAAGGCGAAACATTGAAAAGAGTAAAAACCCTGAATTTGTTTGAGTCGTGCACCGTGCAGTTAGGAGATGTTAGCTATTACACGCCCAAGCCTGGTGACATATTTATTGAGAAGGTTTCTTGGCGAAAGACTTTACCGAATAGCAATACTGATGTAGTTCCGGCTGCATCATCAACTATTATTACCGACGCGGACGTTGCTGGGAAGCTGACTGATAAACCACTGAGTGCTCAAGATGATTGCAACAAGCAAGAGAACATGTCGGAAGATGAAGTACCTACAGTTCTAGAAGGACCGACAGACTCAACAGTTAGTCTGCAACTGCCCGAGGCAATGGATACTACAGATCCGGCGGATGCAGAGAAAAATAACAATAGTGTTCCTAAAGGCAACCCGGTACGTGATCTACTTTTTCATATCATTGCATATTTTTTTCAATAGGAATGTTGTGTTGATTTAATGTTAGATGAGCAGAGTCAGATAATACTGTTAACTTTTATTTCTCAGGGAGCTGCAAATAAACGAGCCTTACCTCGTCTATCAACTAAAGCTTTAAGAAAAAAGAAACTGAAGAAAACCCGTCCCCCGAGTGCACCTCCTCTAAGTATTGTGCAATCTTTGACATCCCGTGTTGTAGTTGAGTGTTTGCATACAAATGCAGCAGTTGATGTTGTGTGGCAGGTATGTTGATTGTGTTGAATATTTTTGCTCAAGAAGCTTTTAGAATTAGAATATATTTTAAACTATTAATATTCCATTTTCGGTGCAGGATGGAACTTATGAGGAGGGGATCTCAAGTATTGAACTATATCCCATACATCATCTAGATGACCATGAGTTTTTCCCTGGCGACTTTGTGATTCGGGCTGATTCCAGTGATCCCCGAACGTATGGTGTAATTCAACGCATGGATCACGCTGAAAGAGTAGCTGTTGTGAAGTGGTTTGAAGCTTATTCCTACGCGGGCGAGCAAAAACCCAAAGAGCTTGAAGAGGCAGAAATGTCTGTTTTTGACATTAAAGATCATCCAGATTTCCGGTTTCGTCCTGGAACCATTGTAATCCGTGTTGCTAATCTTGCGGATCAATCTTGTGGTGCTGGTCAGATCATGGATAATTATCCTGATGGACAAGTACGCGTTTGGTGGGCCAACTCAACAATCACTGCTTGCTGGCCACAAGATTTGTTTCGTCTTGGAGAGTATGATTCTGATGAAGGAGAAATTTGGGATGATAATGGTGCAAATTCAGACGCTGAAGATGGCGAGGATGAAGATGATCAAGCTAGTGATTCTTCGTGGGTAACGGAAACGGAAGAAGAGGTGATGAATGAATCTCAATCGGGGCCTGAGTCTGTTCATCGTTATCAAACTATTGGAAAGCTCATAGATAAAATTCAAAGTACGCTGGTGAAAACAAGAGAGACGATAGTTGCTTCTGGTTCCGTTTCAATTGAAAATGGAATCGCGAATAGTCCATCTGTAGCGAAATTAGTGAATAATGAGCAGCCTAGTTTAACGAAGAAACTGTTATTGATTTACAAGGATTGCCAGTGAGTTAAACTTTAATTGCTATTATCTATAAGCAAACTCCGTCTAAAAAACATAAATTAATTTTTGATCATTTTGGTAATGTGTTTTATAGGTATTTGGATAAAATGATGGGAACCAAATTTTTCGACGTTGATGACCTGAAGAATTGGTACAGGGGTAAAGAAGGCGTATCTTCCAAGTCTCGCCGTATGATTGAACAGATTTCCAGAATGTTTGACATCCCTGGCGATGGAAAGACAGCTTTAAGAAGGCTCAGCAGTGCCGGGTCAGATTGTCAGTTGCCTTTATCTTTATCCGCTAGTGAACCTAAGCTTATCTGTAATAGTAGCTCCCAGAATTCTATATCAACGTGTTCCAAAGAAGGATCTGTACCACCAAGCGAAAGCGCTGATGCAAACAACGGCAATGATGAAAGTTCAGGAAACAATACTAACTTTTTGTCTTACGAATTGTGTTCTATAATTTTGAATAAGTTGCTGAAGGTGCATAGTGAATACCAGTCGAGATTTGGCTCTGGAATAATTGTGACAGAGGAAGGTAGTGTGCTTAGTTCTACAACCAATACATCAGGTGGAGAAGTTGATAAGGCTGCTGAAAAGTCAACACCGTCGACGGTTGTTGGTGGTGCTGAAAAAGTTGAAAGTGATGCGAACTCTGTGTCGAAGGAAGAGAAAGCAAATAGTGATGGTGGTAATCAGGGAAGTAGTTGCAAGGGGAGCCATAATGCTGTGGTAGAGGTACACAAATCTGGAATAATTAAAGGACTATTAACGAGACTTTTTAAGGGAGATTGTGTTAATGTTAATTCTGCTGAACAGACTGTAGCGTCTGTTCAAGTTGATGCTGAAAATTCCAGTGTTATTCCAACGACTCCTGCTATTCCTATGGAATGTTCTCCTGACCCTGAAGTTAATGATGATAGCGTTGATGAAGATCCTCGTAATAATTTCATGATGATAGAATCTGTACCTGATACACACAGATATCGCCTCACTTCGTTACAGCCTCAAAATCAAAAGAATTTTGTGAAGGCTGTGCAAAAAGAAGTTTCCTTGATGCGAGGATCTCTGCCTGCAGGAATATTTGTTAAAACTTATGAAGACAGAATGGTAAATTGTGCAAATTTTTGTGATAAAATTCTATTCCGCGAGGTTCTGACCATTTATTTACTGAACGTGTGTATTTTTGTTATTCAGGATTTATTTTCTGTGATGATCCGTGGGCCTGAGAAGACGCCGTATGAAGATGGAATATTCTTCTTTGATATTCAGTTACCTCCGGGATATCCTTCGTCGCCACCTTTAGTGCATTATGTATCTTTTTGTACTGATCGTCTGAATCCCAACCTTTATGAAGAAGGGAAAGTTTGCGTGTCGTTGCTTGGAACATGGAGTGGGAAAGGGACAGAGGTGTGGACTTCTAGTAGCTCAATTCTGCAAGTGCTTGTTTCAATTCAAGGTAACCTTCAATGCAATAAAAAATGATAAATGTAAAATGACATTAAATTACCATTTTGGTGAATGAAATATGAAACTAATTTCTGTACAAAATTGCAGGCCTAATCCTTGTTCCGGAGCCGTATTACAATGAAGCTGGTTACGAAAAGCAGCGTGGCAGTCAACAAGGTATGGAGAATTCGAGAATGTACAATGAAATGGTGCTGATCAAACTCGTCCAGTCTATGTCAAGAATGTTGGTGACTCCTCCCGCTCCATGGGAGAAGGAAGCAGTGACACATATTCAGAAATACGGACCTAGGTAAAAACAAATGACTTCTATTGTAAGCATTTTGTCAAATGTAGAAAAATCTTAATAGCACAATAATCATATTTGTTTCAGAATGGTTGAGAGATATAAAAAATGGCTGTTGGCTTCGGAGAGTAAGTGAAAGACTGTTTTAACTTTTTAAACGTTTTCGTGTGAATGATTAGTCACAAGTTTTTTAACCTTTGTTTTATTTTGCAGATCAGGAATTAGAAAATCAACCTCAGGGTTTACTGCCTGACTTTCCATTGTTGCCTGTGTCTAAAGGCTTCTCAATAACGCTCAAAAAGACCTTGGACAATTATGCAAAACTATGTGCCACGAAGCAACCGTCTACAACTAATAACCTTACTAACTCCTCCTCTTCCAGTGATGCGGCCAGTTCGGTTACATGATGAAAAGGAGTTATTTTCCGATTAAGAGCTACACTTAAATGTGTTTGCAGCTGCAAATCCGCTAAATAACATTTTTTCGAAATTCTCTATGTAGTCAAGTCAGAAAACTCATCAGGCATAATATATTCAATTTATTACACAAAAAAATGTTACGAAAAATATTAATCCCAAATATTTAAAACATGTAAATGTTCAGATGAGAAGATTTGTCAACTATCTAAAGAGCAAATATTCTAGCATTTGTAAACGGTCTATCTTTATCTGCTGTGCAGAGAACTAATAAAATTTCCCGTTTTCCCCATTTAAAAATGCCACTGTTTTAAACAGTGGGTATGTTAATTGTAGATTATTGAATAATCATCAACAATAAATTCCCAGAGTATTACTGTTAACAAATTAATCATTTTAAAGAAAGCTTTATATTCCTTGTTGACATCGTTCTTTCATTGTAATCAAATCATCAACCAAATGTTAGGTGTTTTGTAGCAATCTATTATGTAGTAATGTAGTCTAGTTATTAGATAGCTTTAACAAATTACTAAATACAAAAAAATAGCCAGCTGAAATGCAGATTTAATTCAAGAAAAAGTTTAAAAGTAAAAGTATGTATTTTTTCCACAAGTCATATCGTAGAAAAATGTATGATGTAGGTTTGATGTAGGCATTGTTGTCCCTAAAAGAGAAATTTGCAAAGAACACAAAGTAATGATGATGAATCTCCAATATTGAGACTGAGCTACTTAAAACATGATATGATAAACATTTCATTCAACTTTGGAATTGCGGTTAGTAGTTGTTGCCTATGTCTGATGTGGGTCTTGTTATAATTGATTGTGTAGCAATTTTTCGGGAATATTCCCTGAACTTTTTATGGAATGAAATCGTTCTCTGTCTAAAAAAATCTTGTCTCATTTTATAGATTTAGAAACTATGTATATTTAGTTGTGATTTAGTTTTCTTTTATGCCATTACTACTAGAATGAAAACCAACACATGCCAATCGTTAGCTTTACTAAAAATACTATTCAACTCAAAATGTCAAATGTAATTTATATTGATAATTGAATCATATTTGTAGTCCATAGTCAAGATATGATGTATGATAATGATCGCATGATAATAATCATAATCATATTTATGTTAAGTAGTATCGAAAGAACCAATGATCTTTTCTTAATTTATACATAATTACACGAATTCCATGTCCTTGCCTTATCTTAAAATATTAATATTTGAAGAAAGAGAATTAATAAAAGTCTAAATGATAAAATTAATGAAATTATACTGATTCAGTATTCATCCAAATCAACAAAATCAATCATCAATTAAAGTAGTTATACAGTTCAAATCATCAATTATCACTATCACATCTTCATTCATTGATGTCTTTGTCGTATGAATTTCAGTAGCCAACAAAAAGTACGCATTATGCATTGTTGTGCTGTTGTGCATGTAAAAAAGATCAGCTGCGGTTGATCTAGGGTATCTTGAGATATGCCACATTAGTGCCCGCCATGTCGTCTAGTTTGTGTTGTGCTTGTGAAGCCTGTTTTGTTGATACAAATTCAAAACATGGAGTTAGGGGGAAAACTGTCATGATTAAAAACTTAATTAGCTTCATCATTAATTAGCAAGAAGTCTATTGTGTTTGTCAAATTTAAGTGCATAGAATCGTATCAAGTGTGATTTTTACTGTATACTTTGATTTGAATTCAGGTAGGAACGTTTTATGTCAAGTTTTAAGAATTCTTGGGAAAGTCAAAAATCCAACGTAAATTATTACTTCCGATGTTTTATCGCTGTTTTGTATTTTGTTTTTACAGTAATCGAAATGGAAAATGTGGAAGAGAAAGAATTTGAAGGAGAGAATGTTGATACACAGCAAGAAGGCGTGGCTGGGGAACCTGAATCTGAACCACCTGCGGAAATTTCACCGGCGGAACCCCCAATCGAGCCAGAAGATCCCGGGTCCGTGCACGAAGACTCCTCCTCCATAATTGAAATGGAAGTTGATGATAGTAATACGGGAGACACCATTACAAGTAACCCGGAAATTGATTTGGGTTATGCAGCCGCAGCTGCAACTGCTGTAATTGTGGACAGCGAAGAGGGAGAAAAGTCTAATGATGATGTTGTAATTATGGCGGAGAGTCAAAGTGCGGCGTCACCTTGTGAAGAGGAGAGAATTGAGGCACCAGTGCAACCTGAGAATTCCTATGCTGATGATGACGAGGGGAATAGGGATGAGTCCAACCAACCGGAAGAGATATATTTGGATCTTCCATCAGATAATGATGAGACCGCTCCCCAAATAGTATCTGTTGTGGGAGCAGTTGGCGGTGGTGAAGTGGAGAGGAAGGAGAGCATTGCTGAAAGTGATGAAATTATGGAAATTGATTCTGAGCAAAATGAACCCGGCGAGGATGTAATAGCTTTCGAGCCAGAAATGGATCCAGACATAGTGCTGCAGAGTTCAATGGATGCTGATGTGGAACAGGACAAGGCTTTTTTACAAGAAGAGGAATCTTTGGCGTCATTACCTGAGGATACGGCAGAAACTGATAAGGAAAATAATGGGGGAGATGGGGACCTTATTGGTGACGATGAAAATGAAGATGGGGATGATGATTATTTGGAAATTACGCGGCGGAGAATATCTCAGGATAGAGAAGGGAATTGTTACTGGTATGGTTTTAAAATATGCATACTTTAATTCCCGACAAGGGGACAAGGACATATTTTTAATGAACTTTTTTTTGTTTAATTTTTCAGTGGGAAGGACAGGAATTTCAATATTGCAGAGCTTTTATGTGCTTCCTGTTATCGTTGGTTTCATGAGTCGTGCATTAGTTATCAGCTTGGCAAACTGGTTCCTTTTACAACCAATTATGTATTCACCTGTAAAAATTGCTCTTTGACGGGACTGGAATGTTTCAAGAGAAATCAAGCTCGTTAGTAACTTTCTCAACTGAAAAATTAGAAAATTCTCTTTCGTAAATTCCAGCACAGAAATATTACTAACTGATTTATATTTTAAATTGATTCCAGAATTTACACAGATGTGTGTGACAGCATTAGCTAATTTAACCCAAGCATCGTCAAAAGAAGGCACTAATACTAAAGAGTTCTCAAAAGATAAAGACATCATTCCATTTTTTGAAATGCATTGGGAAGCATTAACCACTACAACAAGGAGAGTAACACAATCTTGGCATTCAACGGTTAGAATAAAATTTTCAGGATTTTTTTCAGTAACGTTATGAGTTGCATATTTTTTGTACAGTATTAAATAGCATTATGGCTTTCCTTGCAGGTCACGAAAACTTTGATGAAAGAGGCAGGTACCGTTTACACAACTACCGAGGTTCCGGACGACGAAAATTCTCCTTATTTTGGGCTTCTATCAGATGATCTGTCTCTAATTCGTCCGAATTATGAAGCCATGATTAAAGCCGGCCAATTGAAAGTTACAGACCAGAGAAGTAAGTTTTTAACAATTGTAATTCTGAGCTGTGATATCCACAATTCAAAGCTAATCGAATTCCCGGATTGATTTCTCTTTCTAGATTCCTCATCGTCACTACGCGGCAGAGGAGCCAAAAGACGTACTGTCGATAACCAATCCAGCGTTGCACAAAACACAATTACAAAAAAGCCTCGCGGAGATAATTTTGGACCAAAGCCAGTAATTGGACACGGCTACCCAACTGAGCATCCCTTCAATAAAGACAGTTACAGATATATTCTAGCTGAACCTGATCCCAATGCGCCCTTCAGACAGGAATTTGACGAAAGTAATGAATGGTCTGGAAAACCTATACATGGCTGGCTTTGCAGAGTGGTCAATCCGAATTGCGTTTTGTTAGCATTACACGACCGAGCACCACAACTGAAGGTCTCCGAAGATCGTTTATCAGTAACTGGAGAAAAGGGCTATTGTATGATAAGAGCAACACACGGAGTCAGCCGGGGCTCGTGGTATTTTGAAGCAAAGATAACTGATATGCCAGAAGGATCTGCTACCCGAATTGGGTTTGCCCAGCAGTTTTCAAATTTACAAGGCCCCTTAGGTTTTGATAGGTATGGATACTCTTGGAGGTCAAGGTATGGTACTGCGTTTCACGAGGCAAGGGGAAAAAGTTATGCTAAAGGAGGGTATGGCTTGGATGACGTGTTGGGCTTCCTAATTGTTCTTCCCGAAGAAAAGCATGTTCCTTTAGTGCCGACGTCATTTAAGGATCGGGTAAGTTTTCATGCTTCAAAATTAAGTCTAATTATCATACGCAGTACTTGAAATTATACTAAACTTGGAATTTCTTATTATAGCCATTAGTGAAAGTGAAGTCTCACTTATACTACGAAGATAAAGACGACCCCAAGGAACTGGACAAGAGAGAACTTAGAAGTGGCTCAAAAATAATCTGTTTCAAAAATGGAGTGTATCAAGGAGTTGCATTCGAGGACATTTACTGTGGAACCTATTATCCTTCTTTGTCATTATACAAATCCATAACTGTGAGAACTAATTTTGGGCCAGATTTCTGGGCGCCTCCTCCACCAGAGTTTGAGTACAGAGGCGTAAGTATTATATGAAAATCTAAAAATATTTTTTCTGCTTTCCCCTTCTTTCTGGTACAGTAATTAATGAAATTTGATTGATTTCGTTGTACTAATTTTAGATGTGTGAACGGGTGGAAAGCTCACATATAGAACAAACAGTGGCTGACATGCTGTACCTCACTGAAAACGATGGAAGGCTTCGACTAGATAATGCAGTACCGATGCCTATGTAATTTATAACCATTTAGGTGAAAAATCTGACTTCACTTATTCATATTCAGTAGTGCCTGAACTGAACTTTGATGTATAAACTTGTTTTCTCATGGATAAATGCATAATAATTAATGGTTTAGAGTTTAGGTCCTATCAAACAATTCTTGTTTTCTACACTATTCAATTTATTTACGTTAACGAATTAATAATAAACATATATATGGTAGATATATATAATAATACTAGAAATTAATAATAAAGAAAAAGACAAATTGCTAAATATACATGTCACCACTTACGTAGAAAATTCATTACGGGTTAAGAAAAATTGTTGAGATGAGTTCATTTCATTGTACAAGAATCCAACTTTACTGACCAGCGTTTGCCTGTCGTCTCAGGAGAATGTAGATTTTCTCCTTGATCCACTCCTTCGTGTACGGTGCGTATGTACTGGTGCTCTTTTGATAACTGAAAGAGAATCGATACCATTTCTTATCATTAATTAGTGATCTCCTTGCCATTACCATACAAGCATTAAAAGGATTGGGGACTTTTTAAAATTATATCATTAGCTACTCACACTAAGCATGACAGATCTGCCAACTGATCGATGAAATCAAACAGCTGAGAAATGTCATAGGTGATTGACGGTGTATGAGGATTCTGCCTCTTCAGATGCTCCTCATAGATCTTGCAGACCCCCTCCATACACTCATTCACCGACTCAAAATCACTGTAGGTCCGGGTTTCAGGCTTTTGCCCGGGTTGCATCAACAAAATTGTGTGAGACTAAAAATATAATCGAACGTTCAAAAACATTAGGGATATTAATAAAATTGTGATGATTCGGAAGTTAATTGTCAACAATGTCAGCTCATTAGATGAGATTTTAGATTTTAAGGAGGTGCACAACTAATTTTGTATTCTTACCATTTTGAATTGACTGATCCACCACCGTCGTCTGATTAGAAACTTACCACAATGGCTCTACTAGTCTTCTTATCCTTTGATCTACAGAAAAATTCATCATAAATGTTTAAACTTTCGTAAATATTGAACGCAGTTTTAAAAAATACCGAAGAACAAGCCGCCATCAAATTATTAAGGCACCCCAACAACTCTCAAACTATCACCACTAAAACAGTAAACTGTGAATGGATTGAAGATCAATTTAAATGTTAGCAAAATCGAATAGATACAACTACAACTTAAAAAATTGTTTACCTGTTAATTGGTTATCCAGTAACAAACCCACTAATGGCCTTGTCACTATTTTTCCACTGAAAATTTAGACTCCTTTCCTTCCGATTGAAAATTAAAATGCACTCTGCGAAGAAGTAAATGCACACAAGTGATAGGGCTGAGCTTAGGGCATCGGGCAGCGAGAGATGAGAGAGGGGAAGAAAATCAGATTGTTTGTATTTTGTGTACATGAAGACGTCAAGCTCACACACATACAAGCAATGTAGAAATAGCTGGACGCGAGGGTCGAAAACTTAAATTCTTGTCGTACAAAATACACAAGGCAGGATACGGAATTACGGAATACGGACGGAGACTCTGTGTATACTGTGCTGTGCATAAACTATTTAGTGCCAATAGAACAAAAAGTTTTGCCTTTCTGAGCCTTGAGAGATAATGCAAGAAAGAATAGAAAATTATGTCTTTTTTTTGTCTATTTTTGTTGGAATTAAGCTTTATGATCGTCGTAGTAGAAGAATGAATTTTAACGAAAATCCAAAAGATTAAAAGCTACATGCACAAAATGGGTACCTCTATGTCATACGCCAACTTTTTTCCAGACTACACAGAAATCTTAATTTCCATAAATTGCATCCCTACGGAGGAATGCATGATAACTAAATTATGACATGGCATAAGAATGAGGACGCGACTACTAAAGGGCACATCGCATCGGGTGGGTAGAATTACTAATTGTGTAACAAAACTTCTTCGCTCCTTTCTGTATTTCTGTTATCTTTGCATCATTCCCATTAAAACTTTCAAGCTACCTTAACTTACAGAGATCCCAGCCCGCCCACATGTAAATGCCAGGTTAGCATTTTCGTTTGATAAGAATATTATGCAAATGACTCCCACTTGAATAAATTCCTTTTTGATTTCCGCTCATGAGCTTTTCAGAGCATCCCTAAACTTTTCCTGGACCATTTTTATCAGATTTATTACGTACATTTTACAGTTACGTTACAATATGATGGATTCTACTTAACTTCAAATTACACCGCGCCGTAACAAATGAATAAAACAAAAACTGCACTGATTTATTTCGTACTTTTAGAACAACAATTTTAGAATTAGATACGAAAGAACATCACGCAATAAAACACATTTTAATTTCATAAAACCAGAAATAGATAAAAAAAGAACATGTCATTTCGATTGATATTTTTTCATGTTATTCAATTTCCTTCTGAAAATGTTTCATATGTTTTCTACCATCACCATCTACCTGAAAACTATTTGGATTTGTCTGATATAGTATACTTTCCGTAGTTTTTGTTAGGATCATAAGGCTCCTGAAAAGTTTGTAAAAAAAATCATCAAAATCAACATACTGATCAAAATCTTGATAGCAAAACACCATAACAGATAACATCAATAAAGTCCTACTCACCCAACGTGACGCTGGGAAGATGTGTTTATTTCTTTCATACCTGCAGAAAAAAGATTCATTTTATGATAATTTGTAACGACATATATTATTACAAAAAAAAACATAATTTTTGGTTATTTGTTAATTCAACATACCAATTACGTAAAAGTACTTTGCCTGCATGAGAATCTTCTTTTTCTATACTTGCATCACTTGTCATTCTTATGTCATCTCGAGCATGAAATGCAAATAATGGACCACTCTTCCCCCTCGCTTTCGTAACGATTAGGTCGTAAAAGGAGTAGTGATGTGGAAGAATCAAATCCTCTTTAACGTACCTTTAATTTCACAATAAAATCATTTGAAGTAAGATTAACTATTCAAAAAATAGTACTAAATTAGTACTCAAACCGCTAAAAAAATCTATGCACTTACATCAACTGGTCAGCAGTCACTGTTCTCAGCTCCCCAAATTCAGGACGAAGCGACTCCAGACATTTTTGGAGGAACTGATAAATTGAAGTACCTTTCGTCATCACAAGTGTCCTACGATGCCCCGATCCATCCCAGTAACTGTACGTTATCTCCATTTCCTCATTCTTTAGTTTTTCTTGAGCTTCTACCCATTCCTACTTGAAAAATTAAACCTATTACACTCTGTTTCCTTTATATACATCAGCAATTAACTTAAAATTAACTTATTTTGTTGGCTTACTTGTCTCAATTTTTCTCTCAGCCTATTCTCCTCCTCCTCCCTCTCCCTATCAGGAAGAAAGCTGGTATCAACATCCGGATTTTTACCAATTTTCTTCTTCTTCTTTGAAGGCGAACCCCCAAACATGTCAGATGAGTCACAGCTATCATCACAGCTAGACGCATATTCTTTTTTGCTGCTACCTTCACCCTCCTTTTGGCTTTCACCGTCTTGATCACCTTTTTCGATGTCTGCATCATCTGCATCTCCATCATTATCATCATCATCCTTTTGACAATCTCTTTCTTCTTCGTCATCCTCCTCCTCGTCTTCCTCATCATCCCCCAAAAATGACAGAGCCCTGATCTGTTTCTTCTGAAGCTCCTTTTGAGCCCTCTTGGCAGCCAACTCTTCCTTTTTCCTTTGTTCTTTTTCTGCACGCCTCTGAGCTATTCTTTTTTCTCGTTCCTTGATAACCGTGTCCTGCTTCGCTCTCATTTCATCTAGGGTCACCAATCCAATAGTGGAGCTCTATAAATCATGAATACATTTTAAAACAATTAGCATTAATTTTTCCATCGATTCCTGACATCAATCCCTCCATTAGCTTGATTTTGACATATTTTTAAGGTACCTTAAGCTGAGCTTCCACAGCGTCGTAATGAACTGCAAATTTATTCTCCATCTTGTCCACTTTTAAATCTTCTTTAATTTTATTCTTCCGAAACTCGGCCTCTTGCTGTTCCCTCTCCCTCCTCTTTTGGAGGTGCATGGCACGGGAGCCTTCACTAGCTGCCCCTTTATACTGGGCCATTGTTCACAATTAACTTTTCTAACTTTTCAATTCAATTAAGCCTGCTGTTGCTGCAAACTGTTTCAACAATTTTTGTTCACAGTTTGTGAACAAATTAGTTTTCTCAATTAAAATACTTGAAAACTAGGTAAAGTTAAAATCAGTTAAATTAAAATGTTCATTTAATACAATTGACCTTTTCTGTTAGCTAAATTTATACTCATTTTAGGCAGCTGACAGACTTTCAGCAGATGTATTTTTCTAGAAAGATAGGATTGGTAAATAGCTTGTTTGTAAACATTGGGGACACTTGAGATCATGTCGTGGGAGCGAAATGAATGAAGTTGAAGTAAAGCTGCAGATTGCAGAGAGTTTACAGAGGAAAGTGGATGATGCAAGATCGCCAGCTGCTGATTATCAAAAGTTAATTAATTAAACTTGTCAGATTGTGGAAAGAAAGTGTGTTTTATAGTGAGTTCGTCTGTCTTGGAGTACGGTCTCTAATGAATGGAGTTTAATTTTCTTGTAATAAATCTTGAAATTAACAAGCCGGTAAACTGTGAAATATATTAGTCGGAGAAGTGGAAAGTGAAAGAGTTTCAAAATGTCGACTGTGTCGAAGAAATCTCAGTATTTGGCCCTTTTGCAGCAACTGGAAATTTCCTTGAAGCGAGGGTAGTTCATAATTTACTATTACAAATTATTCTAATTTTAACAAATTTATTTGCTCGCTCATTATTGACCTGACATCACTTTTTTGATTGAAATTGTTTAGGCGTTATGTCCGGTCCCACGAACTGGCTACGAGAACCTTAAAGCTTGCAGAGAAGTATGTCCAGTCAACCTCCTGGAAAAATGCAGAGTAAGTCCTTTCCTTTCACTTTAAAATACGAGAATTAAATATAAAAAATATAATATGCTTTGATTGTGCATTTATTTTCTGATCTTTAATTTTTAGGGAGGTTATGCAATGGTTGGAAAGTACTGCTGATCGTCTTACAAAAGCAGCAGTATCAGAAACTGCCCCATCGAATATACTCAAAAGATTAATTAAAACTGTACAAGAAGATTTTATGACAAGGAAAAATGTAAGTTAAGCAGTAGCTTTGATTTGTAATGTTGCAAGTAACGTCTGTGCAAGACTATCTCAAAGATTTTGTCTGATTTTTAATTTTAATTGAATTTAACAGAAAGGTAAACCAGTTAATACACTATCCAGATTAGACTCTGACGCCAAAGTGGACTATACTGAAGAGATGCCAGATTTGAGATCAGATATACTGGGTGCAATTTTAGACTTATCTTCTGAATTGGAAAATAGGTTAGCAATTCATTTCTTAATTAAGCTTATCTGTATGAATAGTTTGGAAACAATTCCAATTTTTATTACATTTTACTTTGATTTTTCAGTGCCGACAGTATAGCCGAAGATGCTGAAAAGCATATTAATTCTCAAGAAGTAATTTTAACTATTGGAAGATCACGGACTGTTGAAGCATTTTTGAAACGAGCTGCAAAAACTAGGAAGTTTGAAGTTATTATTGTGAAATGTGGTCCATTCTATCAAGTAAGTGATGGTTTTTCTCATCTAGATGTAATTGATGTATTCTAATTTTAGCATAATTGTTAATTGCTTGTCTTTTTGAATGTAATAGGGTAATGAGCTTGCGAAAAGCCTTCATAAGAGTAAAATTGCTACTACTTTGATTGAAGACACTGCAGCGTTCAGTCTGATGTCAAGAGTGGATAAAATCGTCATTGGTGCCCACACAGTGCTTGCTAATGGTGGACTAAAAGCTGTCGCTGGAAGTCATCAAATTTTACTTACTGCCAAATACTTCAATGTTCCGGTATGCAAATTTTTTCATTATTTTTTATCTTGCTCACCTTTTTTTAAACTTGAGTTTGATTACATATTGTGTTAAAATATTATAAAATCTCTAGGTTCTTGTATTGGCACCCTTGTACAAGCTCAGTCCAGAGTATCCCTTGTCTGCAGAAATGAAAATAACCAACAGATTTGTGTCTCCGGAAGAGCTTATTGACTACAAGGATGTAAATATTATAGATCATGTACAAGTGTACGCACCTATTTTCGATTACGTGCCACCTGAATTAATATCACTTTTTATATTCAACATGTAAGTTAATTGAAGAATTTTCTCGCATATACTACTAAATGCATTGAGTTGTGAGTAGTTTGTATATTTAACTGTTTTCTAAATTTTACAGTGGGAGCCATGCACCATCGTATATTTATCGCCTGCTACATGACACCTATGCACAAAGTTAATCATCTGAAAGGCTATAAGATGTAAAATGCAAGACGGAACAAACACTGCGACTATGCAAGTATACAAGAAAGAGATAATTATGTTTACTTTAATCAACAATATAATAAAGTTTTCGATAACACGAGATACGATTTGATATAAAGTAGGAGCTACTTAGCTTTAAATATATAATTATAAGAAGTCATACATGTAAAATTGCATATTGGAACGCATCATGTATCATATTTGCATATGCATGTAAACTATCGAAAAAGGTCGAGAATAGATGCTGTAAAATTCGACTAACAGCAGTATCAGTCAATTTCAATCAATAACACTTGTATAAGAAATGCTCACGAGTCTCGAATTTAACTGGTTACAAAGGACAAAATCTCATCTGCTTGATTTTCCAAATTCATCTTACTTTTTAGCACCTTCAAGTAGCAGATCATTGTTTCGGGTTCCGCTTCAGTTTCCACAATACCGTGATTCTCACAAGTTATTAAGAAGGCCTTAACAAGGTGTCTAGTACACAGTTCCCCTGAAACGAAAGACAGACAAAGTGTGATACTTGCTGATACTATTCAAATTAAAATACGTCAAAAAATGAAACACTTACGACAATGAGACAATTTCCCATTAGAATCTTCATTCAGCCTCTTCAACAAGTACTTTTCCAACTCGACCACTTCCATTTTCTTGTCATCCTTTTCTGTTAACACTTCCAAGTACGTGGTTAAATCAGAAAATATTTCAAAAAATGGCATCAATAAACTTCGAAGAAAGTGAAGTTGGTCGATTGTTGATTTAGTGGTTGTAATTTTTATGGACTCAGGGAAAAACGCAAAGTCTTGATCAACAAATTTGTGATTGGCATCAACTGGATCATCCATCCCTCCATAATAATCATCATCGTCTTCATCTTCCCACTTGTATCGTTTTGGGTCGCTCTGAAAAATTTGGCAATACGTATTTTTTTAACCTACGATTCATCCGAGACAACAACAAGTACCGCATAATATTTATATTTTATATTGATATGACTAAGCATATACCATAACTAAGGTTAGTAGGCCACGATCAACCATTTTACCCACTTCCTTTCTGATACCAGATTCAGCAGATAAGCAGGGTTCATGAAGAAAGAAACTGTCAGCTATGACTTCGTACACCCTGCGGCACTGAGCAACGAATTCTTCATCTCTTATTTTAACTTCTTTGTCAAATCCTCGTAGAATCGTAAGGGTCGATCCGCGTAAAGCAAAAATTGCTGTAGCTGAAATGTAGAAATAGTACATGAACATGAGCAATTGATTCAAAAAGTATGCAACAATAAATAAATCTTAAATTTTATCAACCAAATTTCTTACCAATTACAGCCTCCAGCATAAATTCTGGTAGAATATAATTGGCGTAATACTCAAGCTTGAGCAAACTAATTTGATCATAACGTCTATCAAACTTGAATGTCTGCTTGTCCTCTTTCCACGTGACGTTAATACAGTCTTCCAAGAGAGTAGCCTGATTTTCATAAATCAATCAATAAATAAATAAATAATGATAAATATACTCCAAACAAAATATAATTAAAACTACCATTTCGTTTTTACTTACGGCTCTAAATGTAATTGATTCCATGTCACAGTCTTTCGCATAAAATCCGAAATCTCTCTTTGGCTGAAAAAATTTGACTAACCAGCGCATTTCATCAAGTATCTCATTCAAATAGGCTCCATCTCTGAATTTCTTCTGAAGAATGAATGCCAGCAAATGTGTAGGCATAATGCTTTCACTTTTACCGGCATCTACACATAAATCGAAATACAATGAAAACTTGACTTTTGTGGAGAAAACTGAACGTAGCTGAATGAAGAAGTTATTAAAAAACTAACCATGTAAAAAGTGAAGATTCATCACATCCAAAAGTACAGCATCATCAGCCTCGTTATCGCAAGGGTACAATGGAGCTAGCTCCCCATACAACGAAGAAATCGAGTTAAGAGATTCATTGGAATTCCATCGTAAGAAACTGCAGTTTCTGCTTCGGAAATAAGTGTCTTCTTCTTCCATAGACATTAGCCCTTGGACTTTCACATTTTTACTGAAAGAACCGTGCAGCTCCTAAAAATCAAGAATAAAATACAGTCACGGACATATGCAAGCCTCGATGATAAAATTAACAAATTAAAAGTTAAAATCGGGATTTTAAACGGTAACAACTCACTCGAAAGGACGTCGGCTGAGCGTAATCAATTTTGACCCGACCTTTTAATGGATTCGGAAAGATGAGATCGTACAGATAAGCTTTAATGGAGCTTAGTATGCCACCTTTGACTGATTTACTGACTCCAAGAATATCGTCGACATCAGGAACCAATTCATAGCTTACAGATACAGGCACGAAGTAGGCATCTTCAATTTTGTTGCTTTTGTACTCGTCGTAGATAATTCTGAGAAGTTCAGCTGTGGGGTTGAAAAGAATGAGGAAATGCAATTTATCAAACTAACATCTTTAAGATTAGGATAAGATCGTAGTAAGATTTTACTGCACTTACTGCCATATATATTTGGTGTCGGTCGTCCTGACCTGGACCTCCCACTTTCAAGATGGAGCAAGATGCTATTTCCTTGTTTAAGCAAGTGCCTAAAATACACTGCAACAGCAGAGCTGTATTTTAACTCGCTCAGTGGGTCAGGTTCTACCTTAAGCGCAGCAGCGATTCCTCCAAAGTATTTGAGAAATTTGATCCTGAGAAGTATAAACAGTAAATTAAGCTACTTTTGAAATACTATGAACCACGTGTATTGTAAATTTCTTTACTTTTCTTTATGGCCGCAAATGAACAACGGAGTCGGCAAGCCATGATGAGCCAATGTCCAAAGTATCAAGGTTTTGTCAAAATTTGATCGATAGGTAGCAATATATATAATGGGCAACTTCTTAGTGTGGACGTCCTTCAACAGCTCGATTTGACCACCATGAACTAATACGGATTCAAAATTGACGGAAAGGTATTTACTAAACAGCCAGGCCGACAATCTGCAACAATAATTATGAAAATCATTATTAACACTCAACACATAAGTCTGCAATTTAGCACATGGATCAAATGAAATTGTGAACTTACCTAGCGAACAAAGATCTAAAAGCATTCCAAACATTGGCAACTTGAAGCTGATAGAGCACCTTCAACACATTTTGCTTTGTTTCTTGAATCGCCTCTTGCTTATCGACCGGCATCTTAAACAACTGGGCATGGGCATAAAAATGATAAAAAATTTGTAATAACGAAATCATGCATGCGTGTGTGCGTATGCCATGCAATAATTATGATATGATACCTGAAGCAACTTGGGATCTTCTTCCATTTCCTTCCATGACGGTAACTTGTGCATTCCCGAGGAGCCAAGGCATTTTGAATAATGAGAGTACACTGGAAACATACGGGTCAAAAGGGAGTTGTACGAACTAGTTGTTGGAGGCATGAAGCAGTTGATAAGCCCCAAATGTTTCGCATCGTCCATAATGCCAATCTACAGAATGGATACATATCAAACTCGATTCTAAAAATGAATAATTAAACTATGAGTTGTAACTCTTACATCAGCTTCAGGAAGACACGTTTTGCAGCATTTTGGAAACGGTCGAGTTTCAGTCAAATCTGGATCAGTGGAAGGGTTCAGCTTAAATCTGTAGAGGTGATTGACAGTGGATTCTTTCTGTTATCGAAACAAATAAAATATTTTCTCATAATCATACCTATTTAAATCAATGCACACTTTTTAATTTAAGATTATGACTTCTTTTCTGGATTACCTCCAACAACACTTCCAAAATTTGTTTATTCCGCCTTTGCCGTGTATTTCGACGATCTCCAAATATGCTTCTTGACACCATAACGGTTCCAAAGTCCGGACCACTCATTCTGAAATAAAATTTTCTAAATCGTCAGTCGAGTAACAGTTAAACACTACTAAACTAACAATACGTAGAAAATTACGATTGACGACTGAACTTACTCGGCTGCAAGCTGCAATCTGTGATGCTGACAGTCACCACACTTGCGTTTAATGATGTACCAAGACTGGTTAAACTACAGGTTGTATCATTAAACAATTAAAATGACATTTTAAGAAAACCTATTCAAAATTACTATTTGGTAAGCCCCACTGACTGGCACTGACTACTTGACTAAGCTAGCAATTACCGAAAACGTTAAATTCTATTATTAAATCTGAAATGTTGTCGACTACACTAATTTTTCTGATGCCCATGCCCACCTCTCTTTCGTTTTTAAAGGAAAAAAATTGACTAACTTTTAAGCGTTCTTCCCAAATTCCATTACCCTTCATGCAAAAGCATGAATTTTTATGCAAATCAAAAGCTGAAAGCCGGCCTAGCCGGGGATTGAGATCGAGAGTTGAAGATTTTGATGATATGACGCCATGTGAGATGAGCAGCTGACAGTGGGACTAGCTGCTTTGTGAAATTAACGGAGTGCATGAAAGAATGGGGCATTGTGATGTTCATGCATTTTGGCGAACAACAAAGTTTTTGATGGTTTCTATCAAAACATTCAGAAAACTTGCACACAAGCATACACGTGATCACAATACAATGATGATTGAATTGAATGAAATAGTATTTTAATGTGTGTTGAAAAATAATTAAATATCTTACAGTTTGACTTAACATGTCTTGTTTAATGTTGGCAAGCTGCAAGCAACGCCTGGCTCAAGTGGGCACTTGTTTGACCACCGGTTTTGGTAGGAACTATGGCTCGGCGGCGTCAGCAATTTTTACAGGATCGTGGCATTTACGGAGAAGCGAAAGCAGTGCCTCCAGTTCCGGCGAAAGCAATCTTAATGGTGGAGGAAAGAAAAGTTTGTCAAAGTTTGGGCAGAGTGTAAGATGTGTACATAGTTCAGTGCTGACAGGCCCGTTATTGTCGACAGCTTTAGTGCGACGGGGAAAAATTGTCAACCAGGATCCTGATGAGGAACTCAGGGAATTGGTGGACGATGCCAGTGGATTGAAGACTAAAATGGAGGAATTACAGCAGAACGCCATGGGTCGTACTTTGATTACTGTGCCGTTGCATTTGGAAAAGAGATTGATTCATAAAAAGTGGAAAGAAGACAGGAAATGGAAAATTGAGCAGAAAATTATTGATAAGTCAAGATTGGGGAGAAAGGCGGTATGTATCTTGAGGAAATATTTAAAGATGATTTGAAATGGCGATGAAAAGTTGGAATTATTGAATTGCATTTTATTTTTATGTTTTTAGCAAATCATCATTAATTGCAAAAGACGGGAATTCGATCATTATCATGGACAAAGCTATGAAAGAAAAGCGGAAATACCTTTGGCGTCGGGGAAATGGAAGAACAGGAAGTCATCTGGGGATCACTTTACACTTTTTCCTGGGTTCAAACGCCATGTATGCTTGAAAATGAAATTCTAATTTGACAAGTATAGACATACGAAGTAACTTTCGATTTTACAACATGTTTTTAAATTTTGTAGTCTCCGTTTATGGATGGTTCGAAACCTATTACGTTCAAGGATTTGGGAATCACTGAAACGCTTTCGGACAATCTGAAACGACTTGGTGTTGAGAACCCAACTCATATTCAGGTTTGGACTTCATAATATAGTTGCTGCCTGCTGTATTTAAACTTTAAGGCACGTTAGTTCATGATAGAAGTTCCTAATATTTTTTGTAGGTTTTTGGCATTCCCCAGCTATTGAAAGGGGGTTACAATGTAGTCGCCGCTGAAACAGGATGCGGAAAAACGCTTGCCTACCTCCTTCCAGTATTTCATCAACTTGTTGAAGACAAAAGATTACGAGTTCGTCAGAAACCTGGTCAGCCATCAACAGTCATTCTAGTCCCAAGCCGTGAACTAGCTGACCAAATTTATGTAAATTGAGAAATTTAGTAATTTGTAATAATGAATAAACCCATCAAGCTAGGAGTAGCTAAGTGGCGAAGCTATTTGTAATAAGTTGAGCTGATAGCTGCTAAGCTCATTTAGACGAGTCGAATGATATGTCACTTGCTATAGGTGACCTCATAAAAAATTTGATATCGTAAGGTCAAGTGTTTGGGTCATTAGAGGTCAAGTGTGGGGTCATTTGTGGTCTAGTGTGGGTTCATTACAGATCAAGTATGGGCCATTCAAGTACAATATATGGCAGTTTTGAAAAGTTTCAGGTCCATAACTTTTGACCCCGTTGACCTTTTGAGGTCACTATTTGTGGTGAAGGAGGTCATGACCCCAGGTACCCTTGAGCCAAGTTTGGACCAAATCGGTCAATGCATTCTTGAGTTATTGTGGAGACAGACAGACAGACGGACATCGTGAAGTTAATAAACCCATCAAGCTAGGAGTAGCTAAGTGGCGAAGCGATTCGTAACTGATCTTTGCTAAGCTCACTTATACGAATCGAATGATATGTCACTTGGTATAGACGACGTCATAAAAAATTGATATCGTAAGGTCAAG
>JAQFXM010001619.1:0-30473 GCA_034693345.1 Entomobrya multifasciata | reverse complement strand
CAACGAAATGCATTCGAATTATGAACTATATCATCATATATTACGTAATTTAACGTAATAATGTAAAACCTTGTAATTATATTTATCACTAAGATTGCGATAAATTTTCGATAATATTTACCAATATAGTATTTAAGGACTCAAATTGAGGTTAGATAACATGTCTTGAGAGTTTTTATTTAGAAGATAAAACTTCTTTACAGACCTTTAACAATGGTATATGATTTTGTAAAGGATTTCCGGATTATATCTTGATAAAACGGTTTTATAATTTCCTTTAATGAGTACATGCTCATTAAGAAATCACATCGAATCGAAAATACATTAATATTAATTCAAAACCAAACACTGGGTTTTTCCTGAGTTCTTAGTATTTTATTTTACGCTTCAGAGGGGAATGTATTTGGCTTGTTGGAAAACTTGGTTTTAATGATTAAAACAGTTCTTAAGAATTTAAATTTAAACAACCTGTTTTCTATTTACGAAACGCTGTTTCCCTTAACATAAAAACTGAATTGCTTTAAGAAACGTTGAATTTATTTGAACACGTAATTTTAGAACGTATCTTCGATTTAAAATTTAAAATAGTTATGCGATTTATTTGACTCCTTTGGTATAACATTAATGTGCTCAAAAGAAATTACACGCGCATTTCATTCACAATAAAACGAATTTAAACAAGCAATTAAGCACGTTTGAAAAATTCTGAGTGAAATAAGAATTCGCAATATTTTGAACATTTTTGTTAAAACAATCGAATAAGCTCTTAACGTACAAATGCAACCTATTATTCGATTCTATTACTTTTAATCTTTTTCGATTCGAAAAGTCGTATTCGCTTTGTTTTCAAAAAAATTCAGCCTGGACATTTGGCGCACAGCCTGGACATTGTACAGGCTGTCCAGTGTATTGTGACGCCTATGATTTAAAAATTACGTTAATTTCTGTTGGTATTTTTTTGCGTTTACAAAATACAAAAATATCGAATCATTCGAATAAAAAAATTGATTTTTTTACGATCTTAATTTTTTTACTACTTTACAGCTGGTATGCTTGATTTTTTTCTTGCATAATATACAGACTGCTTCAGCTATAATTTTTCATGTGAATGGGTAAATGCTAAATATCCATAAATTTATTGTTTAAAATAGTGAGTTCGACAGGCAAAATTACACGGTTTGGTTGCTTGAAGTTGAAGTATATCCACACTATTCATGTATGTAGTTGAACTTTGCATAAAAATTGACACTTGACCCTTTTCTGAGGGATCGTGACATCTGCTATTTTCTGGATGGCTCTATTACCATTTTTTCCATGTTGTACGTTCACGGGTACATTTTTTACCAATAAATATTCAGCTAAGAAGTGTATTCAAAAATATACATGCATTCATCATTCATGAAGAATAAACGAAAGTAATGTGTAAAATGTATATAATATAAATTATATATTTTTGTGTGCACTAGACAGTCGACATGTTATATCAAAATTTCATACTTTTGTCCCGTTGATCTATGTATTTATTTGGAATAATGATATATTTTTTCCGGATCAATAGGTCCGAAAGGATCAAAGCTGGTTTTGCGGTCGGTCGGGGTCGAACATGAAGAACATTCTTTCAAATCTCGACAATTTTGATGTAACAAACTTCAATTTCGTGGTAGATAATTTATTACAATGTGGTAGCCAATGAGTGCAGGAATCTAAAAATCAACAATCACAAAGATTTTTTTGTATTTGTGCGTCAATATGTACAAATTTAAAACAAATGGTAATTTATTTTATAGAAGATATGACTCTAGTTGCAAGTACATAGCTAACGAAGAAAGTTGGGGATCCAATTTGGGATTTTGGATCGAGGGTTAAAATTATCTGCGACCGTGGAATTCAAACTTGTATTGGACGAGAACCTCAAAGTTTCGGGGTGGCAAAAACTTCACATGCTGTCATGAAGGGAAAAAGTCCTTCTTAGACTGGGTAGGCATGGTACGTGCTTTATCTCGTGCTCTAATACATAAAGTATACCACTGATCGCATAATGATGAGCTGATGAACCGACCACCTGTTCCACTCTGAAAATTTTAGTTGTCAATGTTCTCTTTACTTTACGCTCCCCTTCCCTTAGAATGAAAGGTAGAAGAGGAGAGCTGGAGGAGGGCAAAGAAATTAATTTTTTGCACCTGCTGTCGCCTTTGAAAAAGTTTGAGCTTATCTCACTCCCTGAAATGAACTGAATTCAATGTTACTCAACTACTAATGAAGCGTAATAATCCTACAATCCCTTCTTCTCAAATTTTCTTTTGTCTGTGGAAGATTTTAAGCCTTGAAAACTTTTAAATCGTATCTTTCTTTTATCGAAAAATTACAATTATCTTATAAGAAAAGGAACAAAGAAGTATATTAATCTGTCATTTGAAAAGTTGGTTGAATTTTCTTGGTTTAAATCAATTTCAATATCAAAATTTAATTGAAAATATAAACATGATTTGCTACAATGTCATGTTTATTACACATTCTGGACTTCTCGTGAAATTTTGTCCATACCTATTATACAAAGGCAAACACGTATATTTTATTATTGCATATAACATTTTGCTAGCTTTTTTGCTCTTTGTATGTCCATTCTTGTTAACTTCCTTGAAACTTATCTTGAATAAACTTATTCATCCCCCTTCACTGCTACTGCTGCTGGCATACACATTTTGGTGTCTTTTTGAGAAGAGCCAGATGCAGGCATTTTCATCTTTTCTTTGAAAATCAGTTGGACTTTTGTAGAGTGTGCTTTTGATGTTACTCACCTGTTGTACCTCTCTTTCTTGCTCTACGAACAACTTCTTCCTCCTCTAAAACCACAGGAAAATGTTGAACGTAAGCCCAGGCCAAGCTATTATGGTATCAGTACGGCATCACTTCTTTTACTTTTTCAACCCTTGTTGATAGACAACTTTTCTTGTTGTACATTTTCTACGTGAGCTAGTGACTTTGACTGTTCGTGTAGGTTTTTGTGGCTTCTGATGTTTAATGTTAGGGTGTTCCTATATATAGCCCTTCTCTTCATCTTCCAACAGAAATTGTTGCTGCTGTCGTTGATGAAGCTATGATTAATCAGTTATTCTAAAGTTGATCAAGCATCAAGGCCATAAAAAGTGGAAGGAAAGATATTATTCAAGTTATAAAGCAATGTTCTTCTATTACCTATTAAAATAACTTTAGCTAAAAGAAAAAAAATCAAGTCAAAAGTAAAAAGAGTAGCAGCATCTTCACTCACATTGAAATTCTACACACATACACACCATATCACCGCGTGCCTCAGAAACAAACCTGAGTTCTCTTGTATTCTCCCCTTGCCTTGTGTAAGAAGGTGAGATCCAAGAGAGCCAAAAAAAAGTTGCCATAAAGAAACCGCTTTGGTTTGAAGGGCACGAGCCTTTATGCTAAAACCAGTAAGGAAAAGGAAAGGGTCAGGTTTATATTTTCTTCCTTATATCCAAACCACCACCATTATCATCCAGTCCTTTATAATGATAAGTCGAAACAATGCCGCTGGCAACACATGGCGCCTTCCAGACCGGGGGGTGTGGAACACAAGAGTGCCGATCATTTCTGAAGATCAGAAAAAAAGGTTCTACTTGAATTGTTTTACAGATCTCTCTGATGTGATGATGATGACAACGACGGGTAATGATGATGATGGCTCATGTTCGTTTATTCTTGGCTCAGTCTCCCCACTCATTTAACATTGTTTTCAAAGGACTTGTTCCTTCATATTTTTATATTGTTTCGATCGCTCTCTCTCTCATTTTGTTCTTTTATTCAACCCCTTCTTACATACTCCGTACTGACTTGTCTTTGTTTTGTTGTATACCTACATCTTTCCAGCCAGACAAGGAAACAACAATTTTTAAGTTATGTATGTGGAGAATTTTCTCCAGAGTCTACCTTGCTCTACAACAACACTTTACCTTTTTTCTCTTGTCTGTATACATTTTTTTCCTGTTTCACTCCACTTGTCCAGCTAATGATAGGGAATACAATGGAGTTCAATCACAACTTTTTTGAATTGCGTGTCTGATGATGAAGCAGAAAGAAAAAAAGAAGGTACTTGCTGCTTTTAAAAGGCAACTTAACTTTTAGATTTTTACTCTATTGTCCATAATATACTTTACAAACTTATGAATGTACTTGAAGATATATATATATAAATACCTATACCATACCTATTCCCTTTTCCCTAAAAAAAGTCTGGTTGTCTCCATCATCTTTGAAGAAGTATAAAATATTTATACTTTGTTGGTTGACTATATGCCTATGTGTTATACAAGTTTATTCCAACTTTTGTGGTTTAACAGGAATAAATAGAATCTTCCACATAAGTTGAAAATCTATTGGAATTGGAGCATGTGTTCAAGTAAAAATGTTATCGGACATCTAGCAATAGATAGAAAAATCTTTTAAAAAGTGAATTCTCCCTAATACCAACATAAATACATGTATGTACATATCTATTTTCTATATCATTTTCGCCCCTCAGGATCTCCTCTTGTATGACTGTTGCTTTGTATTTTTTGTACTACTGCAGGGCAATGGCAAAAACATTGATACACTTTGAAGCACTCCTCTAGTGTTTCAGCCTTGAAGGCACAACAGGCACACATGTTGCACTTTTCTGAAAGATTTGATGATACCAGCATGTGTTATATGTTATGTATGTATATACATTTCTCTTGATTTTTTTTGGAGAAAAAAGGACACTGGTCAAGTGCATTTCAGGTATTGCATCTCTATGAAAAGAAGTTAACCATGAAAGAGAAAAAAACGAATAATATTTTGTAAAGGAAGAAAAGAGCAGAGTGGAGTGAACTCGACAGAAGAGAGAAAAAGTAGTAACATTTGGTGTCTCTTTTCTCCTTTACACACAGCATAACATAATAATAAGCTAAAGCATTTTTACCAGTCACCAAGCCACACCAGTTCATATTTTTTCAGACCTCAAAACGAGCTAACTGTTGCTCTCTTTTTCTGTCCAGTCAAACTAAAGCTCTTTTCTTACATCTCTCGTCGTGATGATATAACTGGTTGCATTTTCTTGAGCTATTCTCATTTCTCAAAACAACTCGCAAGGGATAGTTTGCAACAAAATAACAACAAATGCACACGCACCTTCAGTCAAAACCTAGAATCCCAAAAAAGCAGGTAACATCTGTCCACCCTGCTTTATTTGACCCTTTTGTATTTGTGTAAAGAAAAATTGCAAGTTTTTCTTCTTTGCAAGATAATAGTAACCGTTTGTCAAAAAAAGTTTTGTTTTGTTATGTGCTGGTGATCCATGGTTTTTCCCTTTGCGTTTTATCATCAAGTCAGTAAGGAAGAAAAACGTATCTTTGTCTGTTTTGCACTGGCTTGTATTTCCTTTGTGCGTGTGAATACTGTGTGCCTCGCTAATACTGAACAACAAGTTAAGTGATTGTATTTATACACTTGTATAAAGAAATTTTGAGTGAGTTGAAGTGAAATTTTTGTCTGTATATCTCCAAGCCAAGAAAGAGGACATATGGAGCGTGCCGAAAGCAAGGCAAGTAAATATGAATATGTGGTGAGTAGTGAATTCGGTCACTTTGTAACATTTATGCATCATCATCATCATAATAATAATGATTTTATACCCTCCTCTCTCAAACATTGTTTCTCTGTCTTAAGATGGGACCTAGAATTTAACGTGGTATGAAATACACAAAAGATTGTTCGTTGCATACTCACATGCATGGGTCAATAACTTTGTGTATCGTTGTAATGAAATGCATTGCTCATAAACATTGTACACATTTTTTTGTCTTTGTGATTCATGATCATGAAGAATATTATGATAAAGATGAGTCAGGAAGGAGCTTGAGCTTGAGCTCGTTTTAATTTTGTGTTACAGCTTAGCTTGCCGGTTCAGTTCAGAATCAGCAAAAAAACAACCCTTTATCACTGTTAATAGACTTGAAGTGTGTGTGTGAAGGCTTCTGCATTTCGTCTTTTGTTATTCATCTTGCAAATGTAAACATTCTGAGTTAGCACGTTTAGTTGATGATGAAGAGCAAGAGTACTGGAGCAATATTTTATAAACTTCAATTCAGACTCAACATATTATCTTGGTTTATAGATAAGTTTTGCTGCTAAAACTTGGTCACATGTGGCATGTGCAGAACACAAGCCTTGCATCACTTCTAACATGAGCTTAAATAGTACAATAAACATTCATGCGTTCAGTCAATCATCATAGCTCGATTTGAGAACTGGTTACTTTAATTGATATACTTGGTTTTGTAATGTAGACAATGGGATAGCTACTAGCTATTAAAATTGGCTTGTGATATTCTCGATCTGTTTCAAATTTTTATTGTCAGTTTTTTTACTGCTCACGATGCAACCAACTAAATCAACTATTTGACGGAACAAGTTTATTGAATTGAAATTACACTCTTTACTTACTAGTTTGTTAAGGTGGTTGGTAGTTTTCGCAGTTTAGACAGCTGTAATGCAGGGGAATGTATGTGTTAATTTGCAAAAATTGAAGGTTTTAAAAATAACAAAGAAAGTTGCTGAAACTGAAAACTTTTATCGCGTAATCTAACCCGAGTTTAGTTTCATTCTTCTAAAATATCAAATCCGATAATTTTCTAATTCAGAAAAAAATCTTAGAAAGCTTATATAAAAGCTACAATAAGTTTGCATAAGCATAGCATACCGATGTAAATAATACGTTAGATCTTTTGTCTCAAAATTTACATTATAAAATCTCAACAAGTCTCTCAGATGAAGTTGAAAATGGTTTAATCAGCAAAAATGTATAAAAATATCTGTAATTTGTATCAGAGTACTTCAGTAGTACTTTTATTATTTCAAACATTTTGAATTAGTTCATTTGCGCAGTTATGTTGTAAGATACAAAGCACAATATTATTTTTATAGAAATTTTTGATATCATTATATAGTCCTTCGCATCACTTAATTTACATACAAATTAAAGCATGTCGTGTAATTGTACCCTGATTACTTTCATATTATGTTTCCACTACAAACTTTTGCAATAGATATGATGATGATGATGATGAGATTAAATGAGTGAAATAAAGAGAGTAAAACGGAATTTGTAAAACAAGCTCTCAGCTTTTGAAGCTCATTAATACGCACTCGTGATGATGATGTTTATGACGGCGCGATGAGTGGCAGAGAGACGATACCGGATTATGCTTAATTGTATTTGATATATTTCGCCATGATTTGATCATATAATATTAGATCTAAGCTTGCTAGAAAATTAGGACTCCTTTGATGTAAATAATATTACTCTCTTCTGCTTTGTCAGTAGAAAAGGATAGGATATGCTTGCAAAACAGAGAATTATTATGTTATGATTATTTCAGTGAAAATTGTGAAAATGAAAATGGTAAAACGTGCCTTATTTACTGCATAGATTTATTATAACGACAGTATAATAACAACAAAGCTAGAACAAAACAGTAGGGGAAAAAAGTTGACAAGTTGAGTTTTTTTCTTCTAATTTTAAAACAATAAAAACGGTTGACATATTGCTTATTATAATGTACACGAGCTAATCAGGATCTCAGTACGTGCAATTTTTTTTCTGCTTTTTGTGTCTGTCTGTAGTCAAGTCACAGTGCATTCATGACTCTGAAAGTGAATCATGTGAAGCATAACGAACGAAAAGAGTTTTTAATAAATAAAAATGAGAGTAAAAGTTTTTTGGTTGTTGATGATTAGTAATGACGTAAGAATGTTTATTGAAGGATTATAAATGGCTTGTTATTATTTCTAAAGCGAATTGTATCAGAAATATCTACTATTCATTCATAGATTTATTTGATTTTTTCAATAGAATAACGTTTAAAAGAATTATACAAATATATTTATTATGTATTAAACAATTTTGTTAGTTTTTAAAAAGAATTAGGGTATATGGCATGGTATATCTGGTATGTATGTATAAAAGAACTATAAACTAGAAAGAAGCGACAAGGATTTTCTAAAAAAATTGGGAATATTTTATTGAATAGTTACTTTATCTCCTTGGATGTCAAAGTCCTATGTAACGGTTCAAGAGCTACATAATTTCGTGGTTGCTGTATAAAAATCAGTCGTCGAGACGCTAGATTTTATTAGGAAATGTACTAATTTTTCAGTATCCATTGTTACAAAGTAACGTCATAATAATTAGCATTGTGGACATACCCGTCCATTGAAAATACTGCTCATGTCTATTCTGTCTGTTTATAGTTCTTTTGTATGTATGTATGCCAAGTTACATTTTTATATTACATATTTTTTAACCACTACGCCTCTTTTTGAAAAGAAAAAAAGTTATTTGAATTGAAGTCATTCCTTCTTACTACTATTGCATAGTAGCGTAAAAAAGCGTAATAATCTCTCTCTCTTTCTGACTGACTAACTAGTATTCTTGGTTGTTGGATGGTAATGGCTCATGAAAAAACTGGCCCATTTTGAAGTGAATGACATTAGAAATTATTCTCTTCTCTTTGTGGACTTCCGTATTAATAGCAAACTTTCATGTTGTGTAACCATGCATAAAATTAAAGCAGTTTTTACCTTCCATCCATCCAACAATTTTTTTTGTCTCTTCTTGCACCACTCATACAACTCATTCACTTCTCTTTTCCACTTTGTCTCAGTCCAATTTTCATCATCATTTTCATCATCGTCATCAGACTAGAGTAGAGATATACGTTTTATAGTTGATTATCAAGGTAGTTGATAGTGTGTATATTTTAGTAGACTTAAGTTCTGATTTTTTAAATACACTTTTTGCATACCTTTTTATACGTAAGCTAGTACAAATGCATTTATAGTAAGCAATATTTATACTCATAATACATCTGCCCAGTGCTCACGTAAGCATACGTATAATATCATCTTTATGAATTTTTTATCATACATTTAGTCTTTCATATCCGATCATATTCCAATAATGCATGTTTAATTTACATGTTGTTTACAATTAAAATTGCCACAACAAACGAATATAATAAAAATAAACAATTTTTGTTTTGTTGACTAATCTTAAGTTTAAATTTCAAACAAAAAAGTACGCTATAAAAGTTAAAAGATATTATATACGTTTGGTGGTGTAATGACGTTTAGACCAATAACATTTTTGTATACTATAGCTATAGCCATTTAAGTGAATATTTTTCATTTCTATGAGGTGAAAACAGCATTAATGAGTTTAATAATAATCTCTAGGTGTCGGTTTTTAAAGTTAAACAATTCCCGTTTATAGTATTTAAACTGTAAACCGAAAACTAATTTGCATAGTTGAATAAAAACGTACATAAAATTATATCATCAAGTAAAGTAGATTTACTGATAAGTAGATTTGTAGTCATGTCGTGTTGCAATGTTATTGTCGAGAATAAAAGATATACATCTTACTGTACGGCATAATAAAGCAGAAAATATAAAAAATGTTAAATTCGCAAATTGTTAAAAATAAGAAGTCGACAAGTCATCTACTTTAGTATTTCAATTAAACCTAACTGGATACTGAATCAATCCTAACTGAAACTCTGAAATATGCCATGTTATTTAAGCACTCATATACATATGTATAACACAACAGAAAAATACCACATAATTCTGCTGTTACTACCTTGTACTGAATACCTGTCTATCAGGGAAAAAATCAGTTCCTTCTCTTACTTTTAAGCTTAGCACTTTTGCACACACATACTATTATGTATACTTGTATGCCCCTCTTCCTCTTATAATGTAAAAGCAATATCAATATGATAAAAGAAGAGCAGAGAAAAATTATTATTTCCCTAAAAAAAACTTTCCCTTTCATTTTTTACGAGCCCTCAATTTTCTCTCTTTTGTGCCTTTTCTGATTGGGTCATTTTTTCATGTTCTTTTCCATTAGAAATATACAATTGAAGAAAAAAGTCTCCCTCTCTCTCTCTATCTATTTATCTGTCTGCTGCAGAGTGAAAAACGGAAGGTGTAAGAAGAAGAGTTCCATTATGCATATAGAAAAGCAATAAGTGATTTGAGTTGTTCTGAATGAAAAGACGAGAGGAACACACAGAACACTGACTGGTGAATTGAATAGGTTTATGAACAGAACTACTCTTTGTGTAAACATATAGCTTATAAAATATAGCAAGATAAACATAATGATATACCATTATAAAACAGGTACACATGCATGCTATATAGTGTGTACATAGTACCTACAGAAAAAAACGATGAGATTCTCCTTTTTATTCGTCTTCTTGAATAAGAATATAGTAAATATTAAAATAACAGATGCACCATCATCATCGCCGTCATCTTCCACAGAATAAGTTTGTTCTCCACTTGAATATAAATAGAAAGAGAAGTAAATAGGTAGGTACATTTGTTGTCATCTTACATGCGTACTACTATGATGTATTCTGTTCAGTTTTTTTAAGCAAGCAAAGCAATGCCTTTTAATGATATTCCCTGGAGAAAGATGTACTGTTTGTATGAAATACGGAGAGTGTGCCACGCTTTTTATCATTTATACTTACAGACATTCAGATTATTAGAGTTTTTTCTCTTTCTGCGTTGCTACCATATATTTTTATGGGTTGGTTGAGTTAAGTTAAGAGAGGAGATATAAAATGACGACTTGATGACAATTACTGCTGGGATGATGATGAGTATGAGAAGTATAAAAAGGAATAGTACTCACTCACACCAATGACAAATTTTTATATTCTGATAGAACATGTGCATTACTTGCTTAAATAGTGGAATAGGTATGATTATTCTGACAATGATAATAACAGTAGTAATAACAAGTAGTGAAGCACTTAAAATTTTCTTTTTATTATGCATTTGCGAAAAATAATTATGCTCAGATTTTTTGGTAAGGATATACACATCGTCATCACATTACGATTATAAGTTTTATAAAAATGGAGGGCTATTTTAGCTTAAATGTGATTATTTCGTTTCGTTTGTTATAGTTATGATCATTGAGATATTTTCTGGGATACCTTGTTATAGAGAAGAATTGGAAACCTTCATTATAATACCATAAAAAGTGTGAGTTTGGAAAGAAAATGTGTTTAACTTTTTCCCGGAATGGCATGTGTTTTTCTCTTAATCTGTAATGAGATGGAATATTGATTAGATTATGTTCAGACATACAATGTCTACATACATACGTGTAAGCTGTCAATCTTTGTATAGTTATTTTCCGAAAATCAAATTTTATAAAACTATTTGTTACAATCATAAAAATGGAGTTTGAAAATATAATATAATAACATATGTACATATATTATTCAGAAATCACTGAGAAAATAATTTCCCACATTTTTACAAACAATGGATATTGATTAGGGTGACATTTCGTATTCCAACCATTTTTACACACAATGAAAACATTTTTCAATGAAAGAAAAAGATTAAATCAATATGACATAGGGTAACTTGAGGTTGCATTGTACGACTGAGAAAAAATGAAATAAAGCATAACATGTATTCATCATTTATGCATTCATATCACAGAGAGAAACATATTTCTTTCTATTAAAAATAAGGATTAGTCCATGATGCGGTTTAAAATAAGCTTTATACAACGAAGTTTTAGAAATTGCCATCACCGCTTTTATTTAAATCACTTGAAATGCTAAATTTATGTGATTTTTTACTAAAATCCTGATAAGCAATCAATTGAAATATTGGAATCCCAACAAATTTTTATCAATCAATGAAGATTAACGGTCAAACTTTTTGACATATATGAGTAACAAGCTAGGCTAGCATATGAATCATATTTTAATTTAATGCAGACAGGTGTACAGTGTTATAAAAGATCCCAAACCAATACATTTTAATAATAATAGTAAAATTCCATGAAAATTTTGAAACCCAAATATTCATTACATACACAAAAGAGCCATGAATCTTGTAATATTATTATAAAGTTTCGTTCAAATATTACATAATGCACCATCGTATACCGCAAACACACTGGAATAGTACAAGGAGACCCTATGGTCTTTATATCAAATCACAAACAACAATACTAATAACAACAGCAAATACTTGATATAATAACCCAACACACGGCAATGAGAAAGAGCCAAACAAGAAGAGAGAGAAAAAAGCAGCAGCAGAACATACACAAGCAAAGCTCAAGTCAAACGAAAACCTAATTCTGCCAAAGGAAAAAACGTGAGCATTTATAAGAGTTAGAGCACTTAAAGGACTGTAATAAATCGTTCCAATGTGCATAGCTGTCAGAGTGTTCGTTAATTTTTTGATTTATTCCATGTCCTCCTTTAACCGTCAGCCTAATTTATTGGAGCAAAATAAATTCTCTCTGCAAATACTTCACTCATATCACAGCCAAAGAAAAGAAAGGACTTTACGTTACGTACAATCGTTTGTACGTGAAAGAAAATAGTCATATTTTTATACATATATCATAAATACATACATGAAAAAATTGTACGCACATTTTCTTCGGCAGTAATGGTAAATGGAGTGTTTTCTTCTTGGTTGTTATTGTGCTGTTCATTTAATACAAAAATAATAATACCTCCTCCGCGGAATAAAAAAGATTTTTTCTTGGCGATACTGACGATGATGATGATGAATTTTAAGTAACGAGATGACTTAAAGTCATCCTACTCTTGCCCGCGTGTATGCTCCACTCCACCATCATGCATCATCATCAGAAGAATCATGATCATCATGAAATTTTGGTCGGTGCTGTGTACTGACTGTGTACCTCAATTTGTTTTTTATCATGGCTGGTTTTTTATAAGGTGGCTTGTGTGGTGGTGGCTAGCTGGCTCCCTACAACAATTATTCATCATTCTACCGTAAATTCAAACAAGTAATTAGCTTCACAAATCACAGCATGGAGCTTGTGCGCAAAATAGATGAATGTGATGTGGCTGTGTAGTATAATTTTTTTCTTTGGGAGACAAACAATGGGAAATTGAACAAGAAATTTTTAATGTTGGGACTACTTGTATATATATATTTTATTGTTTAATTTTTTTTATATGTGTGCTGGTATTGTTTGTATTTATGATTTAATAACAACTTTCCTTTTATTTTTCCTCAAGCAACCTTCACAATAAATAAGCATTTTATATTCAATGAAGAACGTGTGCTTGTGCTGCTTTTTAGTTGTGTTTATATTGCCCTACCTTTTTTTACTTTTTATTAGTTATACAAATTGTTATATAAGCAATTAAAGAGGAGCATTTGTGATTTTATCTCATTTTGTTTTCTCCTCAACACAAGAAAAATGTTTTTGTGTGTATTTTTTTCCTCGTTTGCAAATTGGGGAAAAAAGACAAGAGAAAAGGATTAAATTTTATTACTGAACTATGTCGCTGGAGTAGACTCACTCAACAAAAAGAAATTATAATGTTCTTATTTCAATGCTTACGGAAAAAACAAAGTACAGTGTATAATTTTATTATTTTCTTTTTTTTGCAGGTGGCCTTATTGTACTTTCATTAAGACAACAAAACGTTTTTAGTACTTTTCATCATAAAATTTGTAGCCTTCAGTACTAATACCTATAAGACTGTTCATTCGGAAGAAGAAAAAAATCATCAACTATTTTCTTCACTGTCCGGAAAATTGGAAAACAAAGTATTATTCTTTTTTAAACGTTCAGCACAGATTGCCTTATTATTCTTGTACAATTTTGTAACTTAACTTTATTTACTGAGAGTAGTCGTCTTCCAAGAAACAAAAAGTAGCTTTTTTCCTACTCATTTGTCTTAAAACAACCAAAAATATTTAACGAAAAGAAGCAAAGAGCCGAAAAGAGAAGACCTCACAAGAAAACAGGAACACCACCAAACACCACGTCTTTTCATTGTCGTCGGAAGGAAGAAATTGGTAAATTACTTAATTTTCTATTAATTAAAAATTGTATGCCTAAAAAATGTTTAGTGAGCTTGTAGTAAATTTGCTTTCACAATCACAACAGCTAAACAATGAGAGAGAGCTACCTAAACACTAAAAAAACCAACTAAACAAAGAATGCTATTTTCATTACAAGTATAATACAAAAGTATACTTGAAGTTTTAAATGAAAATGGTATGTATTAACCATTATTATTCGCCTTCCTTTTTTTCTTAATGACTCGGAGCAGTCATTATTACAAACTGCTGATTAAATTTTTTTCTTTTAATAGTCCAACAAAAATAGTATACATACAATACAAACGCAATTACTACATATTATACCGAATTTTTTTCCAACATAAAAGAGCAAGTCAGTAAATAGAATTGTGGTAAAAGGAAAAGTTACATTTTTACTCTATTTGTCCAGCCTATATCTACACTATATGTACATTAGGTAAGACCACTCCATCCCGAATTTCCCTTTTTACTCTTTCGACGTACTATATAGTTTAGTACATTAGTTCATCAGTCAGTTTACAAAAAAAATCCTTCACCGGCTCAAAGAACAACAACTAAATATTTTCTTTGGGGAAGTCAAAGGTATCGGGATAAAAAAACAGAAGAATCCTCGAGGGCTTTTTACTTTGCTTCTAATTCTTACACATTTTATTTATTTATAAGAAATACTCTGCCGTGTTGAAGAGAAGGGTTGATTTGGATGTTATTTTGATACATATGAATATAGGGTCGTTTGATATTAACTTTAAGGAATACCTAACAAATATTTCATTTTACCATATACTCTGGTTACTTTAGACTATTGTATTATACATCTAATATATTTAATCCAATCTATATCCGTTGTAATTTTATATGCATACACAGAGAACTAAGCATGTGCACCGGTTTCATTAAACGATTTGTAAAATAAGTATTGCTTGCAATCAAATAATACATAACACAAAAAATGACAGACAAGCAAGGAAAGATTTTTTTGTATTATTTGATTTTGGTTTGGTCGCAAAGGACGGCATACTGTCTAGCTGTAATGTTAAATCTGTAATTTTATTCTTTTCATTGAGTTTGTTGATAGCAAATAACAATGTGCCATACTACCTATACCAAAAGATTGTGTACTCTCAATCCGATTTTTTCCTTCCATGCATAGCACCGAGAACAGTAAAACTTCATTCTTTTTTTCAAAGATTTTTTCTTCTATTTCAACAGAGAACAGAAGTACATTATTTGGTAGTAGTTGTTGTGCTCTCAACAATAAACGTAAAAAATAATTGGATTTGAGATTGGAAGGCAAAATTAAGTTGTGATGCGTGACAAATGATGTTTAGCAAACGAGGACGGACGGAGAAATACAAGAGAAGAGATGATCGTTCTTCCATTAATTCTATATTCTTTAGTACAAGAATTTTTATGAAAAAAAATCTCTAAAGAGGACTGGTATATTACACAAACAACTGCGTTAAAATATTTTCAAAAAAAATAAAAGTCATGTTTCTACGTAAAGCACACGGAAGGAAATACTTATTATAGAGAACACGTAGATAAAATTATTTTGGGAAAATATCCTAAAATCTAAATGACTAGATGTATATATCCCAATCATCATCAGTTCCATTTCAACTAGGGTGGCAATTACTGTTTAATTTGTATTTGCCAAAAAAGGCTTAATTGTAAATTGTTTCAAACGGTAAAGTAATCAGAACACAAAAAAGCAAAGTCTCCACGCATACACGCTTTAAACTTGCTTTAATGATAATTACAATTTAGCTAAACTTTTAAGAAAAATAATTATCATATTTTCAAAGTTTAAAAGAGAACATCGAAAGCCAAGGTACTTACTCTGATGATGATGAAAAAGTTTTCTGCCTGTTTTACACTAATTACAGTTAAATTACTAATCATTTATCATTTCACTGTTTTTTCTCTTTAGTAATTAATTTGTATAGTATGAATAACTGCACGTTTCCTCCTTGTGTGCGCCGAGTAGCAGGCTTGCTGCTTTTTTGCATAATTTATCCGGTGTCAGACCAAGCAAAACCGCCACCAGGCAGTAGTTGTAACAATGATGTTGATTGTTCATCATTCTCTTGCATTACATGCATTACATTACTTATGTAAGATCTTTGTGTGGCCGACCACTCAAACAGAAGACAAAGAATTATCCATAAAAAATTTACACACTTGGTTTACAGTGCACTTATATTCTCATCGTCATGATCATCACTTCAACTTTCTGTCTTCTGTCTGTGTGCAGTTTTAAATAATCAAATAAATGCTTCTAAATCTTAAAACGTTTATCCATACTCATATGTCTACCTTCATAACTTTATCTTAAAACATCATCATCTTCAATCTTTTTTATCTTACAAATGATGGATACAATATACATGTGTACATTTGTGTAACAATTTAAGTAGTTTTTTTATTAAACCATTTAATATAAAATATGACATTCTTGCAATTTACTGCATCGTTATAATAATACGCATGTAAAGTATTACCATTATTATAATACAGTGATCATCTCAGTTAAATCGAAACGAAACACTTTACCTTCAAAAGAAACATAGCCAACAGAGCAGCAATGCAATGCAAGTGTGCATGCTTTGTTAAAGGACAAAAAGAGAAGAAAAAACGAAATATTATGCCTACCTGCCTAAGAATGCAGTGCAAGACGATGAGATGCACATGTTCAAAATGTTCATCCCGTTGTTGTTATAAAGTTATAATACACTATAACCATGTACAATGATCATTCTGATGATGAACAAAAATGTTGCTTTTATCATCATCATAATGTGTAGTAAGTAGTAAGTAAAGTAGTCAAACTCAAAGAGACCTGCTGCTATATTTCCTCTATTGCCACCACCACCACCTCCACCAGTTCTACAAAGCCACTATACTTCTATTGCCTTTACTTTTGCTTATTCTCTTACAAAACTCCCCATCCACCACCACCACCATCGCATCGCACCACCACGAGATACACAAGGAAGCACAATATAACCAACCTAACATACAACGTAGAAAAAGGGGATAAGTTTTTAGCTAGAGGTGTCGTCAGACTACAAGATGTTGTATGGCATTTTATACGTTTGCTTGTGTGTGTGGAGTTGGACCGATTCACCACTTGGCTTAGTCTCCAGTCTGCAAGGGAGTCTCAGTCGTGGAGCATCTCTCTTGGTATAGCTCTCTTGATATTTTTTGTCAGAGTATTCAAAGCAATTTTCGCCGTCATCTCAGCATAGCACAAGCAAGCGAAGCTTTAAGCAACAAAGAGGAAAACGTCCTGTTTCCGAATTACACATGTGATTTCATGAACATCACACATTACTACCAAACCAGCAGCCAAAATCACCATACAATACGATCAAACAGTTTTTTATATCCATGAACATTTGGATGGTCAATGGCTTTGTAGGGTGTAATTTTAATACAACCTTGAAAACCAATTGTTTCACTACAACAATCCATGATACAGGAAAGCTATAATCATAAAAACGTCATCGTGCAGTCAACTTGATTCCTGGGATTTCTACTACAATTTTTCAAACAAACATTTTGAACATTTAAAAAATATATCAATGAAAAGTGAATCGTTTTCTTGTGAAGACTTGTAATTAAAACGAATAGACAGAATACCTAACTAGAAGAAAAATATTGTTAAAGTTGACGTTTCTATTTTTGGATATTTTTTTGTGCGAAATATTTGGTCTTGACAGTGGAATAATCTTTTTTCTGAAACAGAGAATATTTGTTTAATTATTATCCAAATATATATCTAGTGTATTTACCCAGACAAGTAAACAAAATTATCTTTTTATAAAAAAAGAAATACAAGCAAAACAATCTGTGTGGTTGACATTTATATACACAGTTAATAGTATATTGTTATTGAGAAAAAAAGTTTTTTGTTGGGACAAAGCCCATAAATGCCAAAACCACTCTCACTCTACTTGTTAGTTACATGCAAACACACACGCATAAACACATGCATGTAATATTTTTTCAATAAAACAACCAGAAAAAGAAAGAGCATCGTCACCAGATCATAGTAAATATTATATCAGTATATATACATACATAATATTATGTACGTAACATGTATGACATGAGCAACAATAAAACGTGAAAAACAGAAAAAAAATAAAGAGAGAAGGAAGAATACTTAAAGAAGGGAGAAAAAGAAAAAAAGGAGAGAAAAGAAAGGAACTTTAAGTAGCATATGGAATTTCTTGGACAACTTGTTCAACTGAAACTTAACTCACTGATTGAGTTGTTGCTGCAGTACTTCTAACAGTAAGTACACGCGCGCATAACACACAAATACCAAACCAAAAATACACAAATATTCTCTCTCTCTTTACATTTTTATGTATACAAACTTTACTTTTTGCAAGGAGAAAAAATAAACTTGTCGGAATATTTTTTCTGTGGTTTACGTTTGTTTTGTAAGAAAAACAGTCAGTCAGTAAAAAAGAAGAAGAAGTAAGTACATGCACGTAGGTACATAAACAGAGTAAGAGAGTGAGTGATACCTGTTTCCTTCAACAATAAACCAAAAAAGAAAGTTTATTTTTGGTACATTGGAAAGCATTTTGTCAAAACTGTGAAAGAAGAAGTAAGGATATATGAAGATAACTTGGATTGCAAGTTCATTTTGAGAAGGAAAAAAGTGACGTTGAGAATACATAGAACAAAAGTACAATATAAGCGTTTAGCATATTGTAAAAACCTTTATCAAGCTATCAAAAAAGTGTCAAGAGAGACGGTATCTCTATATCAAACCGCACCACCACAAAAAACCAGGAAGAAATCTAGTGCTGCGAACTTTATAGTGGAAGGAAACTATCCATTCTCTGACACATTTGCTGACAACAAGAGAACAGCGATATAAGGACGATAATATCCTGTGTGTGAAAAATAGAACAATTTATCGTTGTATAACATCCAGCAAAAGAGGAAGAGGAGGAAGTAGTACAACTGCCACTTATACAACTCTACCCACACTCACAAGAGAAACAACCACCACCGCATCGCCACTACATCATCATTGCTTCTTTTACCCCTTCTCCAGCTAGTGCTGCTAGCAGTAGAGGTGGTGGCAGTAACACTATTACAACAACATCAACAACAACTATTCCTTCTTCATTGACGTCGAATTCGTCGTCCTCCACCACTTTATATACTACCGGGAAGGGAACGAGGATTGAACAACTTGGAAGAGAAGTCATGTTTTATGTATGTGGTCACTAATGCGTTTCTTTCTAAATCTCGTTGATATTCACTAGCTGATTTGATGAAATCCGATAAAAGTTATGGACTTTGGTTTAAGCAGAAAAATAGAAAGAGAGAAAAAAGAGTTTTACTCTTTCTCTCTCTCTCTTTATTTCACTCACCTTTTTCTCACGTTTACTTTTACATATGCTTTTTCTTCTTTATGCTTCCTACAATTTTTTGCTTTTTCAGATAAATGGAAAAATACATGAGCATTATGCATTTTAGATTATGATTTTCCACTGGTACTTACCCATTTTTGCTCATTTCTACTTACCTGTTTTCATTGTTCATCGTAATACTTCCGATTTACTACACTTAAGTCAGATTACGTATATAAATGTTTATATCAAGTTGACATTACTTTTTCTCATGAAAAGATACATTACTGCATTTTAAAAAAGTACTTGCTTTTTCATATAAAACATAATGCACGGGTTCCATAAATAAATATATGTAAATTAAAATCCATATAAAAGGACTTCGCGGAATACTAAAAAGGAGATAAACGTTTGCCCTCATACCTTGTAAAATGGCCAACACTATTTCACAGGTCACCACATCAAAGACAATCACCATAAATATTATTATTACGTATTCACCAAACGAAAAAAGTGCATACAAAATGTTTTCTCTGATGATTGTCTGATTTTTTGTGAGACATTTTCCCTTCCCTAACATATTATATCGCTGAAAATTTTATGGGGGTAGTGAAACCGTTGATGGTGGAAGGAAACGGTAGCAAAATTATAGAACCAACAAAATATATAAACAAAATGGGGATGATACTATTAAAGGGCACAAAAAGTTGTTTACATTAACTTGTAAAAAGTTTATAGTAGAAAAGAAGATCATACCCCACAGAATATTTTCACAACTCAACACATACTTGATAGAAAGAGTTGAGTGGGTGGTGGTTGGTAGTGGACAATATGTAATCTTATGTAGTAATGTATGCAATAAGCATGTACTCAAATTAAGCTTGGACTTTGGAAACTAGGATTTTACTTAGGAAGCTTAGTTCGTCATCCAATAAGAAAAAACAAATAAAAAGTGGAAGAATTAAGCTGATTTTAGTTTATAGTCTAAAATCCTTATATAACTGTATGACATTTTGCATATTGCGTATATCTATTGTAAAATATACAGAATTGGATTGTACTCTTTTTACTTTTGAGCAGTTTTATCATGAATGCGTACATTCAGATTGAACAATATTATTATTATCGAAAACCCATTCACATGATTTGAATAACAGTATTTCGTGACAATGATGATTTCCGTTTGCTTGCTTACTCACAAAATACACACAAAGTCGTAATACATTTTTTTTGTGTTGACCCGCCTTTCGTTTGGCTAGCATATTCTGGTCTGGTCTTGTGGTATTTTGATTTGCAGATGAAATATCTGACTGAAATACTAGAATTTTTTTGGATTTAGATTTTGCATGTTTGAATATCAATGAGACATATAAATATATACTATAGACAGAGCGAGATCTTGAACATTAGAGAGTAGAGCAGATTAACTAAATGTTATGCTACGTGCGTTACATTTACTAAACTTTTAGCCGGGGAACATAAACAAAACAGCAATGAAAGGGGATAGTAATGTCCAGTTTATGTCCACTGCCTACCAAAATGAAACATAGGTTTATTGTCGTTAGCACTGCTGTTTGATAAAATACTAACCCTGGTAAAATAACAATGTGTTTATATAGGGAAAACTTTGGTAGTCTAAGTCCAACTATGTAAATCTTTTTATACTTGAGCAAACAAGAGAGAAAAGTAAAAGGGTAATAGTAATAATCATCATTGCCATTCTAGTACGGTTGGGGACACAAAAAAATAAACAGAACAGACAATGATGATCATGATGATGACGACCACGACGATGACCATGATGATGTGCCCGTGTGTTTGGTTGTGGCAGTAGTAGTAAAAGTAATAAGAGGTTAGTTATGTATGTATTCAACGAGTGTCGGGTGGAGTCCCCAGAAATAAAATGTCTGGTGAATCTTAAATGATTTTGTATTATGCAAGGCTGCAAGGTAACATCATACAATGAAGGAGAAGAAGAGAGTTCATTTATTTGCCCATCGTTAACAACTGCAACGGTAAAAGTAACAAAGTATACATAGTTGACCATTCATCTCAGGCGTTTAGTGGGATGATGATGATAATAATGTAGTTAGGGATTTTCCAACCCTTCTTTTATGTCAAATCACCATATTGTAACCAACAAAAGAATTTCTGGAGTAAATGCAAGAAATTGTATCTTTTTAAACAGGATATTTCATGTTGATGTTTTCATGAGTTGGCATTTTGATAGAAATTGTTGAGTTTCGGTGTTTTGTTGCGTGCTCTCACTTTGCCCCAAAGGGCTTTACCTTTGTGTCAAATACGTAAAAATATGGCAAAAACAGTAAACAAAACAACTTTTGTGGTAATAACTTCTCATGAATTCCAAAACCAGTCTGATGATAAGCTGTGTGGAAAGCATTATTTACGAAATAATTAGTAAATTCTGAGAAAATATCAAGAATACTTGAACTTCTTAAATGTCTATTTTACCATACTCTTCAAATTGCGTATTTGCGATGCAAAAAGTTCTTCAACTTCATCCAGCAAGGTAAAAAAAAATGCTTGAAAATACAAAACCTGCGTAGTATTTTCTTTGTTCTTAAGAAGGTTTTAGAATTCACTAAAAATACATAAGAATGATATGAAAGTTTTCATTTTTTTGAGTGAGTCAACCTTTATCTAGGTCACTCGCAAAATTGAAGCCTAAATTTGCACCTGTTTCCTCCTGAGCTACTACTACACAGCTTCTCATGAAGTTTTATCTTCGCAGTAGTAAAAAACTAAAAAAGGTAATAATGATGATGGGATAAACTACATCATATCAGTTTCCGCTTCATTCTTTAAATAAATTTTGAGATAAGCAACTTTTAACTATATTATGCCTGTTGGCTTTGTAAATTATGTGACGCATCATCTGCTGCGTTACCACCACGCAACATTAAACTCAAAAGAAGGGTTGATAAAAGAACCAAAAAATGTTAGATACACACAGGGTTGATCACAAGTTGCAAAAATAATATGTGTATAGAATATAGATATTTGTTAAAGACTGTTTTCATATCTATTCGATTACCTTTGTTATATTTTACGTCTAGAATTATTGGGGAAAGACGGCACATGCAAAATTGTATCGCATCGGCTGAATAAAAACATGAAGAGCTTAGTAGAGTTGACTTTGTTGTCGGTCGGTGTCCTATTTTAGAGTTGTACTAGCTGAGCAAAGAGCCAAGGAGCTTCCGTTCTATAACACATTGCCCCACAGCCATATTAAAGCTCATATACCTACGCATTGCACCTACGCATTGTGCACTGTTACGTGGATATTTTCGGCATCCGACAGAATTGCAAGGGTGAAGTGAATTATATTTCGGTCTGCTGTTTACACTAGCGTTTGATGTTTTTTTGCTTAACACGGTTTCCTACAGGAAAACAAGGACTTTACTGTATAAACATCTTAAAATCATGTATTTTTTTGCTGTAACAAAAAAATATCATGAAAAGTGGCAAGTCAAATTACAAAATAAGGAGACCACATTGAAATTGCTCTCATTCGATTCGCATGAAGACACTTTCATAAAAAAGTGAAAGCTGTCATGTAACAATCAACGTCATACACACTGCACTGCAAAGCTATGTTTCTATCTCAGTCTTGAGGTAAATCAAGATCATTTTGCTGTATTGTGGATGTAAGTTTACTATACTGTTTAAGATACTATTATATATTATAAATCCAGCAACAAAAAATGCCAATCTTAAATGATAGACAAAATCTGCTAAATTGGGTTAAAATTATGATAAGATAAAATATATAAGCTTCTGATTATGTAAAACATCAAAGTAAACCAGGCATTCATATCAGATCATACCAAAAAACCTAGTTTTTCAATACAAAACATTGACTTACAAGAAACGATAAAAAAATCTGCTACTAAACTATCCAAACAAGGTGATAATATAAAACTTGCTGACTTGTGTAATCTGGTTTGAGGGTTGGTGGTGGTGTTGGTTGTAAGTTGTAGTTGCTACTGAAGAAAGACAAACATTTTTGTTTCTGCTTGGCATATCGGTAGTAGTTTTTTGATAGAAGTGATGATGGCGTGAAAAGAAAAACCACAAGAATTCCACCAACAAAAGTCCAACCTGTTACAGTTAGTGTAACCGCAAAAGAGGGATTGCGTTTCGGGAAGTGTGTGTGTACATAAAAAAGTCTTTGCCACAGCCACAACAGCCCTGTAATAAATAGCTTTACTTTTCTTGTGATTGTGACGTAGAAAAACATACATATATACTTATGCAGAGGAATATATGTATATCTAGTTGGGTTAAAATAGCTTGCAGACGCAGTAGCATAAATATTTTGTTTGGGTTATTTTTTATGAAAATATCGCATTATGTAATCCTTTTGCTTGTAATATTAAAACGATAATAAACGCTCAATAAGATGTTACAAATGTAGTATGCATTGGAAAAGTCAGTGTAAAACAGAAACGCAAAGTGGCATCAAGGGACAAGGAACTTTTGGTGCAAGGAAAACATTAATTTTTTTCTTCTTTTCTTGCATCTTTGCTCTTGGTCTTGCTGCACACATGCAGCTGTTCCTTGTTTTCATATGAAATGATGAATATCCTGGTTTTTGACCATTTATTTCAACTTTACTGTGTAAAAAAGCAATTGTAAATGTCCTCCTGATGATGCACAACTTACTACTGTTTTTTTCGTAACTGCTTCATAAGATTTTAGATATATATTTTTTCGGTTGCTTTTTAAAGCTTGACTAAGTTGCTCGTTGAAATAGTGGCAGGCCAAAAAAGAAGAGTCAGTAGTGACGTGATTAACTACAAGTTCCAGTCCACCAGTCAAGTTAGAGTCATGATGATCATGCTATGCTGTTCACCCTTAAGCAAAAGGAATATACTACAAAGCAGTTGGCCAAAAATATACATGATCTTCTCAAAGTACACATATATCATGCCATTTGCCATCATATCCAGTCTCCAGTTTGTAGCAAAAGCAAAATATAAAATAAATTCATGCGAACAAAGGATACATAAAGATCACCGTGCACGTTATATTTATGTATATACATTGTAATAAGCTTCTACTTAGTATTTTTTACGTTTTTAGACTCTATTTTCTTATCACTTTTATTTCACCCACTTCACTAGTGACTGGTGAGCTCATAGTAATAATGTCTCAAACAGTAGTGTTCTCTCAGTTGGTCTATGGCATGGTCCTCTGCTGCTGGTTTCTTTTTTTGGTTAGCCACGAGAGAGAACTTATTGTTGGAAGCACAGTGGCATTTTAGACACGGGGCATGTGGTATAATGTATTGTAATTCTTATAGAGGTATTCTTTTTTTCAAAGCTTTCATACTACTTTGTATTCTTTTTTCTCTTCTTTCTTTCTCTCTCTCTCAAGAGACTTGTTTTGAATTGTAGTAAAACTGATTTTATCTCTTGATACATAGCCAGTGAGAGAGACAACGAGCCGCATGATTATATGCATAATAGCACTCATTTAGCATCTCATTATCTTAATGTATTTATATGTACATTTTCTGAAAGTGAATAAGCAATTGCAATTGTGTGTGTATAGCTTTCTATCATGATTATGATCATCATTATCATCTTGGATAACGAACGATGCGGCTTTTGATTATTTAAGTTGATGGAATAGTAGAGTAAAGATGAAGAGAATATATGCGTGTATAGTAAAAGCAACCTTCTCCACCACAACTAACCAAAGCATCAATCTAATCACAAAATTCTAAAGAAAGATTTACAACATGTGCATTTATTATACTGTACAACTTGCTATTGTTCAGCATCAGAACAGAAGAGAGTTCAGAGTTGATAGTAAAACGAAAACTTGTCTCTTTGGCTTCACTTTTTCATCATCATCGTTATTCGTTTACTTTGAATAATATTCATCAAGTTCGGCTGATGACATGTGCCCAACTTCAAACATTTTTCATTCGTTGAAAAAAATCACTTTTTTATATCTGTGCTGGCTGATGAGATTGGATGTACACTGGAATCGGGTTGTCTACTGATGCTTGGCTATGTTGAGGCGATAGTGGGTGATGTGAGCTAATGGGACGTGTTTCTTTTTAAAATACCTAAGTCAAACGACAGATGTTGGGTTTGTGTTGTAGGTTAATTTTCTTGGCAAGTCATGCTCATCATGATATTCTATTAACTTGAGGGGAAAAAAGTAGTAACAATGAATTACTTTTTGACGGTTTATATGTCTGTACTGTGCTTATCTATTGCTTTGCTTATGTATGACATATTCAATCAATATGACTATCATGGAAATGACACCTTTGAAGTGCAAAGTACGCATTAAATTTGTTAAATGTTGTCGTAAAAAGTTTGGACGCGCGGGGGTAAATCTTTCATTACCTGACTATCTTAATAATTTATTTGTTTTTCATTTGTAAATTTTATTTCCGTCATACATATATTAAAAGTTGGCATTTGCCATATTTTAATTTTTAATTAAAAATTTCCGCTAAATATTTACTGATTGAACATCCCAGGTCCATGATTATATGATTATGTTTGGTGAATTTTTATTATAATGGGGAATGGACTACTCTACTTTCCTCCTTTAAATATAATTAATGTCTTAACACTAATTTCACACCTGCCTGATTTCCAACATTTTTACATCGTGGATAATTTATTAAGTAGGATCTCGCGAAAGTTTGAACATGTGTTCCAGTTGTAAATTTCAGTCTTCACAACATCTTTAATGTACATTATCTTGTACGTTTATGAGTGCCTTCATCATGTAATTTTGAAGAGTTTTAAAACTTTAATCCCATACAAAAAAGAAAACGACACCCACGCCGAAAATACGTACAGGAAAATTTATAGTGTGAAATTTATCGGAAATTTATCTATTTTTACATTGACAGGGGAAAATGAACTTTTAATTTGCAAAAGCGATAAACTTTTAAAATGCCCCCTATTTTCCACTTGGTTGACTGTCCTCGCATATTAGCCAAATGTTTACCAAATCGGAACTTTAGTCTTTAAAACTGTCGAGGTGTCGAGAGAGTGTCAAATATGTGCTACATGCATACATTTATGTATATTATCTCCAATACACGTAGTCATTAGACTTTTTGTGCTTTATGACTCGATGACATGACAGTGAAAAGTGATTTTAATTTACATAAATTTTACATTTGTTTATCTCACTTGATTTGAATTTGTGAGAGAAGAGAACGGAACAAAATAGACAGTTTCAGGTTGATCACTCTGCCATTTTTGCTTGGCTCACTGAATTTCCTTTTGAGTTCAAAATGCCAAAGAAGAGAGAGAGCATATCCGTTTTAATAGCTTTTCATTCTTTAGCATTTTATTAATATTTTTCTTCGATTTTCTCTGTGACCAACCAACATTGAACTAAAAATCACTAAATATTTTAAAAGTTTTGTTTTCCGCACTCGTCATCCTCACCAGCACCAACTTGTGCTAAGCTTTGAGTCAATTTGTTTATTATGCACATTACATACATGTATATTAGTCGCCTCCTCGTAATACTTTTTTAACAACCACTTCGAAAAGTTAATGACCATAGAGAAACGCACCAACGAGTGTTTTTACTATTTGCCAAACATATTAGTAGGCATCCAACTGTTTATTGTTGTTTTAAGCTCATTCGTAACGCACAAGAGAAGCCACACAACAAGCTGCTGAGCTATGTCGAAGAGATTTTTTAAGAAGACTTTTTTTAGAGCAGAGTTTTTTTTTGCCGACAGCCACACGACGAAACGACTTGCGCTACTCTTTGTTGTATCCTTTTTCTGTTTAAAAAACTGATTATCGGTGTATCTGTATTTTAAACTAAAAAAAAACTCAATAAATGAATGGATGAATTTTTACGTAGTGTGAAGTAGCTGTAAAGAGAACGTGGTGAGCTTGTGGATTATAGTTCCTTGTTTTTAGTGGTTTCTAATTTCACACTTTTTTGACATGCTCACTACACACACTAGTCATAGTCGAAAAAATATTACACGAATCAAAACAAGTCGTGTTGCATGCTTGTTTTCTGTTGTGTAATTGAATTTTAAGTCATAAAGCTTTTAAAAGACAGGCTTTGGTTTGGTTTTTAAGGGTTATTTGTTAGTTGACTATAAATTATATTTTAAAGCTGGTTTCATTTTTAAGAGTTTTGGTTAGGTGACAACACAATAGTTAATAGGTATGTGTTGGCGAAAGAACAGAACAGTGCTTTAAAAAATACTTCTTCACGCTTGATAAATGAATGAGGTGAGTGGTGAGGGTGGTAGTTGGTGACGGCGGTGTGACATAAATGAGCAAAATGAATGTTATCTTGTCTTACAAGGTATAGCCTTTTGGTGCCGCTCCGAGTCCAGCATGCCATTATGTGGAAAAAATTCTTCATTAAGTGCAAATTGAATTTTCGTATTCATTTTTCTGTAAAACGAACCTTTGAAATACTTGTATTTATTCTGCATCTAGTCCTATGCCATTATAATAGTACGCTACATGTTAGCTATTTTATTATACATGATATTTTATTAAAGATGCTAGCTATTAAGTGATTGGTAAGAGTTAAATAGATCATTTACTGAAAATGTATTACACTTTGGCTCTAAAAATTTCTTTTCTATTTTGGCACCAGATAAGTCTGATGGCTATTTGATTGGAATGGCTATCATCAAGAAGTGCATCTCAAACTGCTTGTATGTTTGGTTGGTGAAATATTTAAATATAGCATATTTTTAATAGCATTTTGTCAAAAATTGTCCCTTCGTGAGTCAAAGTATGCGTACTTATTTAACTAGGAATTTCGTCTAGTAGCCTGCAAGCTATCACATATGGACTGTAGGGCTAAACACAGCTAACTGGTGACCATGTCAAATGTTCGTTTTACAGAAAAATGAATACGGATATTTAATTAGCACTTAATTACGAATATTTTCCACATAGTGGCATGCTGGACTCGGAGCGGCACCAAAAGACTTTACCTTTTAAGTGTATGGTCATATTTGTGCCATTTATCACAAAAAAATAAGCAATAATGACAGATATAATAAACTAAATCATAAGTTAGATAAAATTATCTCTCTTATAAAACATTAATATATCACTAAAAATATTGAATTTTCGAATGAAAATTTCAAGATCTATTTAAATTGAATATTGTTGTTATTAAATAAATGATAGAAATTGTTTAAATAAACTCGTAATTTAATAATACATCGTATTTTATTGGTACAGCTCCTGTCTGTACATATTTTATTACCAGTTGGCGTTTCTTCGCACAATTCTACTGTAAAATCTATTTAAACCGAAAATTTACTATCCCGAAATTGGAGTTACTTCTAGCATTTACCTTAAATTTCTGACCCACTATGTACTTTATTACTTTACTTAATCCATTGATCAAAAATATAGTATCAGATATTTTACCGTGTCAAGAATTTTACCATTGGACATACTCTACTCCATAAAGTGTGTCCAATGTCATACGAAGAAGATTATTCCAACTTTAATATTGCACAGAAAAATTTATAATAAAAAGTATTTTGGGTCATGTGATTCAAAGAATTTCTCATTCTTTTAGGCGTTTTCATTACCATTCTGCTTTATCAGTTAACTTGGTTGTTTTGTATTGTATTGCCAAATTTATTCAAGTTGTTTAAAACATAACAGATTACATTCAACACACTAAGGAAAACAATATTTCATAACATGTACATAAGTACGTCTGTTTTTACTGGAATTCCTACACCGTTGATGTTTAATTCGATTTATTTCGTGGATGATAGCTGTCAAGATTATTTTGGCATCAACATATTTAAACAAACATGGATTCGGTAAAATTTATTGTGGTTCTTGAGAGTATTTAATGGTTTCCTACTTTGGTCTACTCGTGGATTCAGGTATTCAAGAACTTATTATTATATAAATGACTATTTTTCTTATTGTGTCGACAAGCTGTTTTGAAGTTTTGTTTGTGATAAATCATTGAATAAAAATGCTAAATCTAGCCATCGACTTGGTTTTCAAAGATTGGGTTGTACTGAATAAATTTAATTATGTTTATGTCAACCAGCTTATGCTATATAGCGTAAATACACTCAACTGTAATAGATGTAGTCAATCTAAGAGCTGACTTCTTATTTTGAATGTTATTGTTTATTGTGACTGATGCCGATTAAACAAAAAATGCCTGCTTAAAATAACTAATACATTAGTACTTCCTAGTTTTGTGCAATTGAAGTTGTCATGTATTTAAAATGTGATTTATTTCTATAACTAAAGATAAAACCTAATCTGTTTTTGTCTCGAAACAATGATACAGAAATCACCATTGGATTTTGAAAGCCAATATTATGGTGAGAACTATTTTGTGGTTGAATTTTTTCTGTATGAGTAGCAGAAAATACAAGTCAGAAACCTTAAAACTGCTTAAGGTAACTTAATATTTGTGGATCCAAGTACTATTTCGAGCCTTACAAAACCTAGTAAGCATAGATTCAATAATTTCCACGGAGTACTTCGAAGATGATGATCGTTTTTTGGTGAAATTTTTTTATGTACAGACAGAACTATTGGTTTTCAACTTTGTTTACACTTAAAGATATAATATAATTATGCAACCGAATAAAAATAGTTCATATTAAATCCAGTTTAAAATTTATACTTCAAAAACCTAGTTTGGTTTGGGATTAGTTGCCTTTTACGTTACTATTCATCAGCCAGACGAATAGACAAAACCTGCATCTTCCACCTAGTAATGCAAATATTGTATAAAAATAATGTATTTTTTTGTTGTAGAAATTGAAGTTTAAACATGGAAGGCAAATACGCAAATTATCCTGCACTGATATTAAAAAGTGCTCATATAACAAAATATGTACCTGAAAAACTACACTCTGTTCCTAAAGTATTGCAAAGAAAGCAAAATCGCCATAACTTTCATGTGCGTCAGAATTTTGAAAATCCGTTTTCACATATAGATAGATCATTGTTTTCTGCATCTAATAATATGCACTGGTGTACCCTTTCATGAAGCCCCTACCAGACACGCTACTTCGGGAAATAATCTCCAAATTTACCTGTTCCGAAAGTATTGCAAAGGTTAAAATTTGATTGAGTATTATTTCGATTTCAAACCCAAACT
>JAQFXM010001618.1:0-30484 GCA_034693345.1 Entomobrya multifasciata | reverse complement strand
TGTGCGTGGGCATTTTATCTAGTAGATTGGTAGATATTTTTCTACGGAAGTAATTAATTATACATGACTTTACTACCAAAAAAGCAAAATATGGTCGGGACCCAAGTATAATAGAAAATATTTATTTTTATTATTTCATAAAGTAAAATAGCTTTTCCACTATTCTTTACCAGCACAGATGAAGTGATGGTATCACACGTGCCAATCCATATGAAAGTATTAACTATTTAAAATATGTTGGCTCCATCGCATTGTACAGGCCAATACCATACTTTTTTGTGTACAACAGACTTGAATTTTTATCTGAATATTAATATTTTCGAATTTCGTTCCGAAAGTTTTTCCTCGAAACCCAAATAGCAAACATTTTTACTTTTGTTCTTCTTCCAACTCCACTTTGGCTATTATTTGTGATTCATTTGTACATGGTTTATGTTACTAAACATTTTAGCATTACCTTCTATTCTACCATTATGTTCATAAATTATTATCAGGATTTCGATTTACTACAAAATTGGACAGTTTTGTCTGATATTTCAATCTTATGTCATGCAATATTACTCAGTGATTACAATGATTGTCAGAAAATGATACGCTCATTTTTGTAATTTTGACTTTGAAAAATAAAACGAATAAAAATCAGTTATAATTTTCTTCTCTGTATTACGTAACAGGCATAACTTACACAAAGTACTTCAACAGAAACTTTTCCGAAATAAAACAACCTACTTTTCACAATTTCATCATCAAAACAAAACAATTATTTGTGCGTAGATTCCAAATTTTTCCTATCCCCATTTTATAAATCCCTGCTTTGTATACACAAATTTTCCCACTTGCCTACATCACTCACAACCTAGTACCCCTTTTTTGTTTTAAAACATTTTCTTAGTCCCGCACTGCTATTTCAACACTGCGTTCCAATTTTTCCCTTCCGCTTCATTTAAGTAGTGGGAGGGTCGCCACTTTCAGAATAATATGTACATATATTGGCATATGTCCCAGTAAAACTGAATTTTTCACAATATGTGTGCTTGCTGATCCCATCCACGTGGAATTTCGAAATCATAACACACACATTCAAAGGAATAACAGAAAGAAAAAGTAGTGAAGAAAAAACACAAAGAAAAAGTCAAGCATAAGAATATTAATGTGTAGCGCTACAGCAGGAGAGCGAGCGAGTACACTGAACTGTCGGAGTTGAGAAGAGAGTCGTTTGTCGGTGAAAAGGGAACTCGTACGTGTTTACTGCCCTGTTCTGCTCCAAACAGAGAGAGAAACAATGGAAGTAAACGCACCGTCATCACAACACACACCATTTAGCCAAGAAAACTACACTCATACGTAATATTACAGAAAAGACCTAAGAAAAATATTTTATTGGAGAAAGAATATAAGTTGATATTTCACTTTCCCTTTTATCCTTTTTTGTATCCATTGCATTTTCATAGCCAATAACCATACTAACAAATGCACATATATGGGACTCACATTTATTTCGCCTTACTTCCAACAGCGAAAGAAAAGGAAAAATTGACTTAAGGAGAAAAATACCGCTCGAGCTTCCGTCCTTCGAAAATGTAGAGAGCTTTTGGACAATGTGTAGAATGCAAAATTAGATGTCATGTTCATGATTTGGCAAGAGTAACAATTCATGAGCCACTGTTTCAGCATAAAAAGCTCGCAGGTGTATACTGCGGTGTTTTCCATTCGGATTCCACATGAACATAGAATCCAATATACAAGTACATGTACTCCAGTGCATGTATACTTTCATTTTTAAAACTAATGAAGTAGCCTTAAAAGCTGAACATGTATGTATTATGCTTTATTATAAAGTAAAGCTCTAGCTTCGCGCTCCAGTAATGCATTGTGCTGCGGCGAAAGCTGTATCCTACCAGTTAAATCCAGTTTTAAAACTTTATATATTTTTGAACAGGCCTAGTCACACACTTTTTTTAGACACGCATTTAAACTACGTCTACATCTTATACAACAAGAAAATATGCAACGACAATGATGAATAATAAAATCAGTGATAGTGATAACAGCCATGTACACAATGGTATGTGTGTGTACGAGAAGGAAAAACTTAAAGGAATTGTTGATAAATATAAACAAAACATATTGAAATATGTTTCAAAATTCTTCCCTACATTTTTGTCTTAAAGCTTGTGTACATGTAGCAAAAGCTTTATAGTTTATTTAGCTCTATTTCTTTCATAAAATTGTATCCCTTCTTTTTCTCCATGTTTTCTAGGTTTTCCTTTCCCATCTTAAAATATATAAAAAGGAAAAAGATGTTGTCGTTCGTAGTATCCTCTCTCTCTCTGGCTTCGCTGGAAAAGGGAAATGCAGAGGATTCTAATGATGATGATACCTGATCGCAGAAAATCGTGAAGTCATGCATGACGTTGTTTGGTATGTAAAATATGTATAAATATTTTATATTTATTCTATTTTCTCAAAACTCACAATCAGGCTTAAAAGCGTCATAACAAGACGTACATGTACACAAATTCCAGAGTCTTTTAAGCAGAAATTCCCCATTTCTTTCTTTTTTTTCGCCCACATGCCAATTCAATGATGTGTTCTTTCTCTGTTAAAGAAAACTCTTTCTACTTCTGCTGTGATGCCAGAAAAAATACAGAATAATACACCGCTGCACCACCGGCTTGGTTTTTTACATTTGGTACACAGATCTCTCGTTTGCGGCAATGGGAACTTTCAGAAAAAAACTGTTCGTGAGACTGTTGTTTACTTATTGTACGCAATGCTGATTCTTCACTTTACTGACGCCGCCGCCACCACCACCACTACCATTTACCGTACCGTCGCCGTTATGTCTACTGAGATTTTGTTTGCCTTTTTTTCTTTTTTCAGATTTTTTTGCATACAAAAGAGACAAAGTCAAGAACACGAAAGTAAAAGAATAAAAAAAAGGAAATACTTTTTCCCCAAGAAAGAAACCGAAACGTGGAACAAGTTTTATTTTTCTTCTTTCTTTATTTCTTTGAATGCGTTCTTCCTGGTATTTGGGAGTAATGTTGTTTATGGCTTGTTTCCTTTTTATTATTATCATCATTTTGTTTGACATCATTTGGTTTTTTGGTGTCTTTCTTTGAATAAAGAGAGGTGGTATTGTTGGAGGGTTTTCGGAGGAATTCTCTCCGCGGCGAGAAGAGATAATGTGAAGGAGAAAGGCATGTAAAAAGAAAAGGTTTATGATGAAGAATATAATAAGAAGTGGATGATGATGGCATGTGTATTATTTTTTACACAAAAAGGAATGACAACGCATTTCCGCCTTTTTACTGAGAAAAAATAATCATGCATAAAAAATTGAATGGCAACGTGAAAAGCTCCTTTTTCCTCTTTCGCCATTTTTTTGTTGATTTGATGATGCACGGTAATATCATCATTATTGCATATTATTATTACATAGTGTGTAGTGTAGAAGTTGATGGCATTGTATATTGTTTATATTATTAAGGAATATAAAAATACAAATATTGCGTACAAAAGCCGATATATGAGCTGACTGACGGAATGGGTTTTATGATTCTGTTTCTTCTATTTTCCCCGAAAGCTATTTTGACAGCACAGCAATTTTACAACGACACAACCTATTCACAAGTATAATAAATGAGAAAGCTGAAGAAAGACAAACGAAGGGAAAAATTCCTTGTTGTTCTTAAGAAAAAGCGGGAATTCGGTTTTCTTAAGGCATGCCGGATTTTCGAGCAAACAAGACAAAATGAATGAATCACGTCGAGCTAGTAGACAAAATAAAAAACGGGTTTCCCTGCTGGTTGGCTGCTTACGTCTCACCATCACTATCATTATCATCATCATCGCTAAATATATTGCCAGAGCTGCTTATTTGTTTTCTCTTGATTTTTAGCTAAAAGTGGGAAAAGGCCAAGGCGGAAACATGAAACAGAAAAAGGGAATTAGAAAGTATTTATATTTTTAGTCGACTTTAGATTTTCTTTACTTCTCGAGCAGCTTAAGACTGGAAAAAGCAAGAAGCACATATCTCTCTACTCGGTAGTTACGTACGACGGGGCAGTAGACACTCGCGATAAAGTTAAAGTGGATCCCTCATTTCTCTTTTTACACAAAAAGTTCTCATCTGTGTTTGCCTTTGGTTTTCTTCTGATTGTTTGTATGAGAGTGAAAAGCGCACTAAAACTAAAGCTACATGGTTAAAACGGTGGCACATTCATAAAGATTTTCAAGACACAAGAACAAGGCAAGGAAGGCCAATTATACTTAGTCAACCGACCTGACGTGCTTACGTCAAGTAGAAGATGAGCCAAATTTGTTTCCTGTTTTGTTGTTTGTGTGCACTCACAAATATCACGGTAGAAAGTACAGAGACACAAGGAAGCATACAAAACAGCACACTTTTATATATTAAAAAATCAAAATGAAAGGAGGAAGGAAACACTATGTGTGGCACACGACTGCCTAAATTGTATTCAATATACACAACATGCAGACACAGGATTTCATTCAAGTCAAATCCAAGGATATAGACAGAAAGTGGAAAAAGACAAAAGAAAATGTGGTGGAAGGGGAACGAGTGGAAGAGAGATATACACGGTAATTTGCATTCATTCGTTTAGGAAAAAAAGATAAGTTTGTGAGTTCTCTGTGTTATATGCTGGTGAACAATGATGATGATGCGATTCGCTCAACTAGATCTCTGAATGCAAGCTTGTTTTTTTGGTGTACGGTGGATGATGTGGTGGTGGTATGCTAGTTGTAAAAGAGATGTGCATGCAAATCTAATGGTAAAAGAGAAAGAAAAATCTTCTTCCTCAGTCGACAGAACTCATAGATCGTCTACTGCTTTTCCTCCACCACCACCACAACATACTTGCTTAAAAAGCTGGAAAAACAAAATGCGGGTGCCTTTATTGTATTTTAGCGAGAGTAAATCCGCTTTTTGTGTGTGTGATATTCTGGTAAAATTATGTGTAAGCGTTTCCATTCTCCACCACTTTGTTCTTTGCTTGCCGTATATATGTGTATATTTTTGTACTATCAAAAGAGCCGACACAAGAGTTAGAAGAGGAGAATTTTAACGGTTGGATGAATATAAGAGTGGAGTGGAGGAGATATTGTATTCCTAACTAAGTGAGTGCTTATGTTGTTTAAAGTACTTGTATCAAATGAAATGACATACTTATGACATGCTTTACGGTGATTTGTTGATATGTTGATGATATGGGAATCATGCATGAGATTATCGTTCCTATTTTCAATACAAGTAAATGGAAAATTAAATGAAGTGAAGATGTAGTGAATTTGGAATCAAAAGAGGAGTGAATGTGCAATATGGTAACTGCATTTGCAAACTGCGACAATCATTTGGATAATGCCTTTGACAATACAATTCGTAGATTTTCTGGTAACGGAATTTACAAAATCGCTTTCTTTTATCATTTAAGCTTGAACCTAAACATTTCCAATGTGTCCCCCAAATAAATAAATTTTCACTTCAATTGACGGAGATAATATTCCGGGAATTTCCATTTTACATACGTTATGCAATTCAAGGTTTATCGTATACCCCCATCACTCAATACATACCATTATACCACACCACTCGACTCCAATTCTACTTCTCCACTTGCCATTTAGTGTTTTGACCCTGTTATTTTCTAAATAAATAGAAATGAGTTTGTTCCACTGTTGTTACTACAATTGAGTACTCTCGTCCTCACAGCTTTATTTTTCTAGACCAACAGAGCACTTTGTCAAGTGGTACGTCGTGTAAGTGCAAGGCATGGCCCACTGCCTGTACATACATTCTTCAAAATAAGACCCATAACCTGCTATTGACTCCTTTCTCCACGCAAAGCTCCATGAATCATTAAACAGCTCATGCCAGCAAAGAAAAAAATCAATGCGAATGTGATGTGCTACTAATGTATGTATATATACTTGTATGAACATAAATTCTACAAGTAACAAATGTCCTTGAGCTTACATCTAGATGCTCTCCGGTTTAACTCAAGTCAGTCAGTACACATGAAAAATAAATATGTAGCTTTATTCATTTCCTTTTGCATGTCCATGAAAAAGCTAACAACAGCTAGTACCTTCACCAGTCCTAGTCCTACCACCTTTACTACACATTTCTATTTTATTACATATCTTCTCTTTAACCCTTTCACTAAAAATTGTACCTATAAGTCCATGCACCCAATAGCAAATTGCGTGAAAGATATCAATTTCTCCAATCTAGTTCGTCGCCGTTGTTTGTTGGGTTGCTTTAAGTTTGCATGCATATTATTATTAACTTAATCTTGTGAACACAACAAAATCTCAGATATGCTTTTGCTTTGATAATCTTTAGTCGAGTAACGAAATACACAGGGTACAAAATGCTCCATAAAATTCACTCATCATGGGATTTTTATACACTTTTTTTGTGCAAAATAGTGACGTGTGCAAATAATAAATAGACTAACAGAGTTATATTCTTTATAAGGAAAAAACAAGGATACGATTACGATATAGCCTTCTCTGTTTTTGGTAATAAATCGTTACAAAAACCATAATACTAAAGAAAGGCCTGCATGCATGTTACACATATATGCATGCACACACCTTGTATTTATTTTTGAGTGAGATAAAGTATAGGTCACTGTTTTCTTGAAAAGTAGTAATCTTTTTTTCCCTTCTGGGAAAATGTATGAAATGAAAGAAAAAAACTTCCATCTAAACAACCAACACATCACCCATTTTTTTCAAGAGAAAATTCCCTTCCTTATGATTTTTATGAGGTTCATTTTTTGATGAAATGGGCAATAGGATAAAAGCTTATACTTTAGTAGTTTACTAAGTATGTGAACATAAATGTAAGTACATATACTTATCTTATATGAATTTACGCTCAAGCATAGACCATTATACAAACCATTTCATTTCCCTTGCAAACAAATAATATATTTTTTGTTTCCTTTTCTCCACCACCTTCTAGCCTTACTGTTCTTTATAGCAAAATCTATCGATTTACTAACACAAAGCCACATTAATACAATGTAGTCCAGCAGAAGCCCACAAGTAAACGCATGCATGCATGCATAAAATAACTCTCCACCTCTGTTTTTCTTCTCCTCACAACACGACTCGCAATCAACGTACAAAAACTCAGTCAGTTAGACTTTTACTCTTCTTAATATCGCCATTTAGTAAAGCACATTATACACACTATACACAATACAGACATACTTACATATGTACATACAAATGTATATGCACCCAAATCCCACCTTGTTACTTATTGACCAAGTTTATACGTTTGTGTGCCAAAAAATACTTGACTATTCAATTCACTGGGCCGGCCGCGGCTTTGCAAAACTACCAAAAAGCAAAGTACATGTATGGATATATGTATATTTTGGACTACACACACGCAACGTACTTCTATATTTGAATACACATATTATTGAATTTAAATCTATAGTATAGTGAATGGCACACTAGTACAGTACAGTAGACATAAATGCAAGTAAAGCAAAATACCACTGCCATAAAAAATGTTCGATGTGAAAAGTACCGAAAATGAACAGCAAGCCGTACGGTATTATGTTTCCTTTTTGCTCGCCTGTTGCAGCAGCAGAGTAGACCCTAACAAAATGTATTTTATTTTCACCACCATCCTTTCCACTATTGAAGAGCCAACAACATCACAAAGGAGGCTTGATTTACAAAAGTCACAAGTGAGAAAGAGAGATGAGTGATCTGAATGAGGAATGCGATAATGATACAGACATGCATAAATACATTCAATGCAGTAGTATTGAATTTTATGTAAGTTGAGTGGATTTGGATACACATACTTTTTTAACAATTACATAAATGCATAATGCTACATACATGTACTGTGCTTTCACTTAACCTACTTTATACATTGTAATAGGAACTTGTAAAGTAAAGAATAGTGTTAAATGTCAGTCATCCAGGTTAAATAACATTTCAATTCCAATTTATTTACAAAACACATACGCAAAGTCTGTTTATGCTGTTACTTTTCTTTTTATATTTTAGGTAGTAGTACGGAAATGGTTTTACCTTCACCTTTCATTATAATCATAAAGCTTTCAACCTAAATGTTATTGGATAGCTTTTTATCTAACCTTACATAACACAAAAGATACGTACACGACCTGTAAATTATGTTTGTCTTTAATAATTCATACATGCCAAACAAGATGTTGTGTTTTGTCCTTGTCAACTGTCATTTATCAGCACAGCAGCATACAAGAAATATGGCTCTAATGAGCTGTCCAGTTGGTAGACTATTTAAGTGACCGTTTAAAAATAAAACAACATGCTATCTTGATGGTGACACCGACCTATGATTGAAATAGTATTGCTTGTTTGTATGGAATTAATGGTGTGTAGAGATATATTCCACCCAAACCCATGTTTTACATGACAAAATTGTTAATATAATATGAGAGTAGTTGATAATTTGAAATTTTTCCGAAAATTGGAACGTACAAGTCCGAAAGGGCAATAACAACGAAATGTGCACCATTTCATATAATTTCTTTAAAAGTTGGGAAAATAAAAAAGTAAAAATAATAACAAAACATAATGTCTTTTACAGAGGCCATATGTCGTCTGTAATTAAAGTCCCATCAAAAAATACTGCTATACAGTGTGCTGAGTTGTGTTTTCCTTTCCATCTAAAATTCTAACTTTCACAATAAAAAAGGGCCGAGAAATCCCTAGGATAAAATGTGATGTGCATTGACAAAATTTGCAATAACAATAAAAATCATGAAAGTCATCATGAAACTCTGCCTCTCTGACCCTCATGGTATAGCCTCAAAAAATGGGTCATGCTCATTGAACTCAAATTAAATTTCCAGTTATAAAAGAAGATATTATGATTTTGATGACGACGATATCTTACTACGTATTCACTGACTCCATTTCAGTTGTGTATACAATATCAACCCAATAGAACAACTTTACAAAAAACTTTAGCAGTTAAAGCTCAAACTGATGCGTAGTAAAGAAGTAAAGTAAGCTTCTCCAAAAATGAATCAAACGGCGCAATAAAAACTTTATCTACTTTACTTTCTAAAATATAACTTTCCGTCTTTCTTTTCCGCTAATTTTTCTGTTAAAGGTCAACTCAAATCACAACACAACAACATTGTTCGTACAGCATATAATTCAACTTATCTTTGCACAAGCAGCACAATCTCGTTACATGGTATGTCATTGAATGCATGTTGCCTTTTACTGTGTAATAACATATCTGTGTATTAAAAGGCCATAGCACAATAACATGTTTTACTCCAGTGCCAGTACAGTACCATGTACAAATATGTCATTTAAGCAATCAAAATCACATCAACAATTTTGCAATTTCTACTGCAATATATGTATACATACTCGTACTATTTTTTATCATGTAACAAGCACAAGTACCATATTTTTGTATTAAAATTTATGGGTCACCAGCCAGCAGCGGCCCAAAGTCTAATCACTGCAGTACCAGTAATGGGAAAACGAGCAACAAATGCTGAGTAATCGAAATACGGAAAAAAGTATTTTATTTTTTCCATTTTCTCCCTTCCGCTATAGAAAAAAAGTTTGAAATATATGTTTTTTATTTGAGTTATAGTTATGCGATTATTTTATCAAAGAGCAAGGACTTTTTTGGAATGTGACTCCGTGTAATATCAAGTGCATCAAGAACGCACCGGGTTAATCAGTCGATTTTCGATTACACATACGCTCATTGGACTGTCCTTCTCTAGAAGGAAATGCCCTTGCCATCATCATCCTGATCCTGACAATCATAAACGTAAAAAGGCCAATCTCTTTCTCAAAAATAATTCCATAATGCCACGCTACTGTCACATTTGGTCTGTTCGTAAATTCTCAATGCAACTAGGCCTCATTCTCTTCTAAAAAAGAAGGTAAAAGCTTTTCACTAGAGTTCTACCGACAATTCCCTTTGGGCTATGAACTTACTTTTTTGGTTAAAAAAAGCTACAAAGAAAAGAAAGAAATTATTCATTAAATGAGCCCAACTGCCACTTTGTTAAGAACACCACAAAACCAACGAAAATCTACCCAATGCAGTTGTTTAAGTAAACAGATAAACTTGAGAGTTTGAGTCACTAAAGCCCATTAGCATTCTTTCTTTTTTTTATACGTAGCATGCATAAGTTGGGTACACACTATATACACAATGGTTTCGATTAATCATTTGGTCACATTAAGTATTTATGCATTTTTTCGACCACCACCACCACCAATAATACATACCGCCCTGTCCAAAGTCCTGACATAGTACCCATTTTATTCGTTTCCTAGTGGTCAACATATATAAAGTTTTTGTGGAATGGCTTTTTCTTCTATTTCCGTGCTTACGTGTTTGTTTATTTTCTGTTCTACTTTACTTAGCCTGCTTGGATTTGGTCAACGCAACGAGGAGACTTGAGCTGAGACCACCATGAAACTAAATAATGAAAAGAAGTGGCCCATATTACCCAATATCCACCCACACCTTTTATTACATGTATTTTTGTTATTACTTGTCTTGCTTATATTGATAGTCTCCTCCTCATCCATTTTTTGTTATTGTGTATGCTATTATGATTGCTACAATACAATAAATATCAATATGTGCGTGTTTAGTACACTTAACTTGAGAGGAATCATCGCCATATTTTTTTCACGTGCGTTATACATATATGTAACATGACTAACTACAAATTCATGAATTGTCTATAAGAATCCTCAACAATAGAACATTTTCTAAAAGACTGACTAACTTTGTCAGGTTTATTTCACGTTGTTCATTGCCGGCAAAGAGCAAAAACCACACACATTCTATTTACAAGAATGCTACCACTTCTGTTCCCACCTCACTTGCCACAACAAATACTCTTCTACATTCTCTCTCCTCTCAAGTTGAACAACAACAAAGAGCAAAGGAGTAACAGTTTCTCATTGTGTAATTTTCTCGATTATTTGCGTCCTCTTTTATCTTCAACCTTTCGTACTACTCCTATTTCATTCGATTCATCATACCGTTTTATACTACTCTCATTTCAAAATATGCTCTTGTTACGCACAAAAGCCACAAACGCCAACTATTCACACCCAACAAGCTAGCAAGTATATGTAACCTTTAAAACATGCTTCAAGGGAGAAACTGAAAAGAGGTAAATTTGTCAATAGAATTGTCTAGCCCAAAATTCTACAAATTTTGCATTTGTGTCATTATATTTACATAGCTATAATTTAAGTCTTTCTTGCTATCATACATATGATGATGATGAGTTATGAGTTCTCTTGTATTTCAACTTCGAAATTTGAAATAATTTTGAGAATAGAATCTCACACAAATGAATACTCACATACACGCACTTTCTCTCCTTTCACTTTTCCTAGTTTTCAATTGAGCCGTATGCAACCGTTTCCTCTTGTGTGCAAAAAGTTAAATTCACCTTTCCATCATTTCCCATTCTTACACTTCCATTCATTTTCTTCGGCATCGTTTTCTGATGTCAGTCATCACAGAGAACTAGCAAAAGAGAAAAACGACGCGCCGCCGACTATCACGACTTATGCTGCTTAAAATATATCAGTCAGCCAGCAGTAATTTCACTCAACCAGCCACATAATACCCATCATCCTTATTTGCTTAAAGGTTCCTAATTGTACCGTCAGTGTTCCTGCATACAATTCAGGTATAATGGGTTCTATTTCACATGCATCTTTATTGCTAGTCATATAACTTTTCATGCTTTTTGTGCTCGTTCATGTAAGTCTAATGTGGAAAAGTGTTGTAAAGCAAAGGGAATATAATGGCAAATTGTAAAAAGCTTATGTGTATGTATGTGTGATACAAGTAAAGTAACACCAATTTTATATGCTGTATTAACTGTGCGTATAATTCATATTCGGTTTTGCTAATATGCTTTGTGTGTTTGGAAGAGAGAATAACGTAGAAAAAGTGAAGCATTTAATGATCGCCAACATATAATTAGGATTCGGGCTATAATTACTCTTCGTGTCTCAAGTTTAGAGCAAAAACTGTTAGTAATACACGTATATATACTTCCTACGCAGTAGTGTATACTCTTTTCTCTTTGGTTTGCACGTTCTTCGCGTTATTATTGGAACATGCATGCGATACCGCATCAGTTGTTGTTGTTGTGTTCTTGTCTAAAAGGAAAATTGAGCAAGGCGATAGCTCCAAACACACTACCAAGCTTGTATAAATGTGCTATATTAAAACTTATAATAACTCATACTCATGCCATAATATTATACATGATATGGATTAGTGAAATTACTTTCCTCCTTCAGTTCATTATACATAATACACACTAAGGAACCATTCAGTCTTTACGCAGAACTTGCCATTACCATTCAAAGTATATACACTTGTTTTAACTGGTATCAGAGGATCATGATATGGCGTATATGTATTTTATATTATTATGGTTTATCAAACTAAACAATCATGTGATACGATACTGAGAGAAAGAGAGAAAGAAATATTGTGTTTTGATAGCCTGCATAGTTGGAAGCTTGTCCCGTCCCTGTTTTGAGTGTATATTTATGACAGAACAGGAACGGTTTAGAAAGAAAACACATTTAAAAATGGAAAACTGGTTTAGTCAAGAAAAGAAGAACAGGATGGCTGTGCTTTCACTTAGCCTTTTAAGTTTGCTGAATGTTCTTTGAAAAATTAGATGTAGGTATATTTTTTTGCAAAAAACATGAATGTGTTATATAAATTGGTTTTAGTAGCTGTGTGTGAGTTTGAGTTACTGATTCATTTGCATGTTTTAAGCGTATTTGCATAAATTGGACTATGTTCTTGATCAAATATACATTGCAGGATGCTGTCGTACGTACACAATAACTTTGGTACGTAGTTTTTCGTGTACTGCCACCATCACTAGAAATTGTGCAGCATATATTCATTTTTTGCAATAAGTAGGGGAAAACTATATGCATAGCAAAAAAGTGTAAATTTCTGATGAACAGTTTAACATTACAACGACAACAACATGGGCAAAAAATGGTTTTTCTAATTAAACATGATATAGACAGGATGCATGCAATGTTAACGATTTTGTATTTCTCGTTAGTTCTCGGTGGAGAATATTAGATTATTTCTAGTTGGATGGGATTTTTGTACGGATGTGAATCGAACGTATTCTACGTTATAGCATGCACATAATGTGCAGTGTACCAGCAACAGAAGAGAATTTAATGGATGTAGAGAAATCATGGGAACATGGAAGATAATGAAGTTACATAATACAATAGCATAACCGGCTGACTGGTTGGTTACTCAGAGAAAGGCGTACCGGTTCGTTACTCTACCACTGCTTTTGGTTTAAGCAAGAGAAAGCGGTGAAAAAAATCGGGAGCAAATGAGTTAGCCAGTGCAATGGAGTGAAACAAACGGAAAAGAAAAGAAGCAGTTGGAGTCCAAGAGTCTCTGGGAAAATTTTAATGAGATGCATTTCCACATGGAAAAAAGGAACGCATCATAACATTGGAAGCTGTGCTGCAGCAATATTATCGTAGCGAAAGCAGAGAAAACTGCATGATTATTATATAATTCGTGCTTGATAAGAATTATATCCGTTTTTGGATATATCCACAATTGGATCAATTTTTGGGAATGTTTGTAACGACATTGCCACCTAAGTTTGGTGTCTACTGATGTACCATGAAACCTTTTCTGTGCGAAATGCGTAGAAATGTAGAGAGTAAATTTGAATATTTTTACTAGTTGTTGATGATATTATTATTATGATGGTTGTTTATATTTATGATTGTTTTTATGATCTAACTTTGCAATCGCTTACCACCTACCTTCTTTCTCGCTTCGCTTCAACTTTCACCGAGCGAAACAACTTTAGACATTTTTGTTTATTTGTTTCTACTCAAGATATTACATACCTTTAGCTGTGGAGTTGCATTGCATCACCTTTTTTTCTCTTAGCTTTTACCATTAAGCCACCTCAACTCAATTTACACACAAATAATGTGTTTTATATATCCCACTCCCACTCGCTAAAAATATGGTGGCTTTTAGTAAGTCATATCATATCACCTTGCCTCATTCCACTCCGTTTGTTCTCAAAAATTCAAACTTACTTATGTACCGTTGCTTTTACAGCTTTTACTTTTCTTTACATCATCACCATTCCTATTTCTTTCCATGTCATCATCGCTATCCTAATTATCAGCAACTATATCACATACAGTTTATCTTTCTTTTTTTACTGAAAAACAAGTAAGTGAACACAAAAGCGTTAAACTTTTGTCAACGAATTTCTTGTTTTTGCGAAAGCAAATTACATGTTTACCCATTCTTGTAATACGCAACAGTGTACTAGACTTTTCTTTTATCTTTTTTTCTTAAAAGCATCTTTGCCTTTTAAAAACACAACATGTTTACTACTTTTTTACACATTTTATTTCTACTTTTTTTCCTCTTGTGTGAAAGTAGATGTGTGGAATAATATTATTCGGTAGGAAAACCAGTTGAGTAGATAAGTCGTTATATCCTCAAAATGTATAGAATTCTTTCATTCATGAATAGGTTGTGTATTTTTTTGTATTATTTTGCTTTGCGTGTTTCCTTTCTTTTATTTACTCTCACGAAGTTATAGAATAATATGTGGAGTAGTAGGCTGTGAAAGAAAATAAAAAAGCTTACGCAAAAAATTCTAAATTTTCTAGAGAAATGGCAAGCTCTTCAGCACCACCTTGTCTTCTGTTTTTGTTCTTTTGTTTTCGTAATAAAAACAGGTTTTTTCTAAAGATTTACTTTAAAAAATAGTTTTACTTTATGAAATATGTACAATATGTAGCATAAATACTTTTATCGTACACCTTTAGTTTTCCATTCAACTATTTTACCGTCTTCAAGTAAATTATACAAAAATCTTTTTACCGGAAACGCATTTTTATATTTTTGTTTCTGTATTTTATTCAGACAAAAAAAAAGAATAAAAATCCTTTCCTAAAACGTTGTTGCTTCCTTTCTTTTAACTTTCACTTTTTGAAAAACAACCTATTTCCCCTTTTAAAAGCAAAAGAATTTTTATTTTCTGTTCAAGCTCTTGTTTTTGTTTTCTTTTAAAAAGGTATGCGGAAAAACTCAAACAACTTTTTTGTTCAGGTATCCTCAAAAAATACAAAAACACACGCAAAACCGGTCTATACATGAAAAAACTATGTATATTCTATTACTTTCTCTTTGTTATGTTTACCCTCAGCAGTTCAACGGCACAAAAAATGGCGTTGCATAATATACATACATATGTATACACGTCTACAAACCTTTTCGTTTTTCCAAAGTTTCACCACACTCGAAAGACAAGTTGCAAAAGATGATACCGATGATGGTGATGATCGCAATGAACCATCATTATTTTGTTACATTATCCATCTTGTCTTCAGACAGAGCCAACTTTCACAAATGCCACTTTAACAGAACAACCTGGCAGATAGACGACGCGTGTGTCTGCGAAAATAAGAGGATTATTTAGTACCACGTGTCTTCGTCGTCGTATTAAAAGAAACTGTAATACTATTTGAATATCTTTTTTGAAGTTTACGATCCAAAAGCATTTCACAAGTATATTATAAAAAGTAGATGCACAAGAAAAGAAAGTAAGGAGGCGTTTTAGTATTAGAAATGCGTTTGTTAGAGACAATGAACTTGTTGTTTTCGGTACGGTTTATTGAGCACCCTGTGTAGAAAACAAAGAGTCTCGTCTCGTGTCTCCCGTAAAACGGTGGATAAGATAAAAGTTAAATCGTTGGGAGGGTGAAAGTGAGTTTTTTGATGTGTATACTTATTTTTCTAAACTGTTGGAAAACCTTTTTAGCAACTTTTCATTGTAAAAGCTATCCAAAACTGCTCACACTTTTATAGGACTTCTTGTAGCGCTTCTTTTTACACGGTATATTACTCTGAAACTTGACTTGTCTATTTTTTGACAGTTCAATTGCAGCAGTATTACAACATGATTATGATGATTACTATTACAACAAACATGAACGCATAGTAGGGTATTTACTTTACATGTTTGATGGCTTGTTTGGTAAAAGTAGTTGTTAGAAGAAAAAAACTTGGCTCTTGAAAAAGTCATGCGACACAAGTGCACCAAACCCAGCAAAACTTGTCAGGAAAAACTTTTCTCATTTTCAATCATTTAAATTGCATTTTTATCTATGGGTATAGAGATAAATACATACAAACACTAAAACTTTTCAGGAAAAATGGGCTGGGTGCCACCTTTCTCTGAAAAGCTGTTGATTTTCAATGGGTCATCACACACTACACACAAGCATTTAAAACCTGTCTTGTTCAGTTTTTTATGCTCGTCGACATAAGCACGTGTTAACTTGAACAACCACCATGAATGTACTTTACTTGTTTGTTCTTTCTTCCATGAAAATTTGTATGTTGAAAAAAGTTTAAGTGCAGAAAAATTTCTTTAGAAAAGAAAATTAATAAAATAATCTTTTAGTTCTGCCAACGCACTTTTTTTGTTTACTTATATAAAAGCATGTGTCATCATCATCTTCACTTCACGTGTGTATACAGCAGAGCACCACATCAAATGTCAAGTGTGTATTTTTGTTTTCCTTTCCATAAGTTGGTTTTTAGTAAGAAAGCAATAATAAAAATGTGATGACGATGTTGATGACAGTAATAATATTATCATATATCTGTTTTATGGTTGCTGTTCTACTCTTGTTGATGACACGATGATGACGATGACAAAAGTCACTTTTGTGCCAGTATTGTAACTTCTTTTTGGCAGATCACCACAGTATCAATGCACACACGCACACAAGCCGGTTTAAAGACCTCACTGCCACACACTCGCAATCAGTACCAGCTGCTTTCTTTGCCAGTAAACAAGTCAAAAGACAGAAGAAGAAGAGAAAACAATGTTTTAGGCCCGTGAACTTATTTTTGTGTCTTTTCCCTTCATATTCTCAGTTAAGAGATAGAAAAGCAAAGAGAAAGGAGAAAAGTCAACATTCCACTTCAGACAGAAAAGTCACCAAGAAGAAGAAAAAGGAGTCAACGAGGTCCCATGATGTCTCCTCCTCCAATTCCTCTTTTTTCACAAACAACTCTTGACTTGAGACAATGTTTTCCTCCAATGTCCTCCTCCAACAAGAAAATATGAAATTTTCAAGAAAAAATATTACAGAAATTCACTATCCACTTATCATCATCATCAAGAATAACAAGTCGGTCAAGTACAGAGCTTGTATTTTTTACTTTGAATTGAATTCAAAAAAAAATCTGTCAATTGTGAACACCAAAGAAAGCGCGTGTTCATATGTATATATACCACGCGCTGAACATAAAAGTTTCAACGTGTGTTCAAACGGTCAAGTAAATTTTTGCTTTCTTTACTTTTGCTTGCCAGAAAGTAGAAAAAATCCTTTTGCAAGCAGCAGCAGCTCCACTCCACTAGAGCTAACCGGAGAGCTAACAGTCACAAACTGTGTACTTACTCTGTGTGGGAACTGTAGCTTATCATCATCGTCACCCTACCACCACCATCACTACACACCACCGCACTAACAGTCGTTTGGCTTCTATAAAAACAGGCTGAAAACTCTGCTGCTGAAGGGAAAATCAAAAGGGGAAAATAGATAAAAAGAAAGCACTAGTTCAGTTCAGTTCGCTCTCCTACGTTTTGTATAGCAAGCAGTAAAAACCCAGCCAATGCGCAGCACAACCACCATACTACCATTACCATTATACCAAAAGAACTACACGTAAAAGTATTACCATCATCATCAGAGCAGGAAAATACAGTGATCAGTTGGTCTGGTCTTGGGAAAAGGAAAAGAGAAAGAGCAAAAGCATATATAGCTTTCAGTTTTATCCCCAACAACACACTACTACTTCTGTGCTTGTTCTACTGCTTTTCCTTGCTACCAAAACGCAGCAAGACAACCACATAACCAGTCATTTCTCTACTGCTCCTGCTTTTGGATGGTTGTATGCTATATATGCTCCTATTACAAAACTAGAACCTGAAGACAACCAAAAGAAGTGAAAAGAACAAGAGGATTTTTTCTTTACGATGGAATGAGTCAAAACACACCAGACTCACAAGCTTATGCTACAGCTTTCCTTCTCTCATCATCACTCTTCTTCGTCGTCTCTTCTGTGAGAAAGCAGAAAAGAATGAAAGAAAAGGTTTTTCCAAATGAAACCTGAACAAGAAAAAAATCCGGGAAAGTAAGCATATTGCTGTGCTTCTTTTGCTTGTGACTCTCATGCCAAAATGGTTTTAAGCTTGGTCATAGAAAACACTATATACCCATATTATATTCATGTCTATCCATACATTTAGGAAGGTTTTTTAGGGAAACTCACATCTTTCACTTTGTATCGGTGAAAGACCTACGTAGCGTACTTGGAATTTTTTGTTGTACTTTAGCATGAGCTTGAATAGTTGCTCTTCTTAAATATGTTATTGTTATTTTTCTATATTTGTTTGTATGTGTTTTTGCTACACTGGTTTACTGTTTGATGATGATATGGTTGGATTTTTATGTTGTTTTGCCAAACCAAATACATACCACCACGCTCACACTCTATCTACCTTGGAGAAAGCAAAAAAGCTCAAGGAATATGGTGAAATATAGAACGTGTTTGTATTATTGTACAACATGTTTTTACTCTCATACACAAAAACACTACCAAACAAAAAAGCATAAGGTCTATTATTTTGGTAAAGAAAAAAAATGAAGGGATCACTGAATAGACATATTAGAAATATAGTATGTGTGGTTATTATAGTGTGCATACCTGCTGCTGGGTATTTTAGGCTGTTGCTTGTTGGACTTTTCTTCAGTATTCACCAAGCTTGCCAGAATACAATGACATGCCATGCCATCACACACTCACGCTGGTCTTTGTCATGTAAGCTAGGTAGGTGGGTAGTATATTTTCCCGATGATGATGATGACGATAATTGCATAACAGCACAGGCACAAGGTATTATGCCATTTTTCTGGAGTTTTTTGGGTGATATAGTGAGTGTGTATTATTTTTGTGATGTAATGTGGTGATGGGTGTGCTTGTCGTATTTTTTATATAAATTTAGCGCTTATTATTAATACCGCCATGTGAAAGGAGTTAGTGAATAGAAAAACGCACCTTCAGGAAAATAGCTAGGTACATTGGCAAAAGTAGGGAATGGGGAGGTGGGAAGGTGGTAGTGGGATATGTCATTCAAGTTTATAGATTGCATTGTCCTCGTTTTTTCATTTAATCCTTCTTGATTCTCGGAGGCTTTTATTCTATTTATATTTTTCGCAAGTAGTACGCAGAAATTTTTGTTGTTCTTGTTTATGCCTATTTGGTTTTGAATGTGGGCTAGGATGTTGGTGAATTGAAGTGAGCTTTCTCCACAAAAACGTGATCACGTGCTGAAAAGTAAACTATTTTCTGTGTACTGCTACTGCTATTCATAAATAATAGCTTGAAGTAAAGCCTTTGAGAAAAGCATGTACCGTTTATTTGTCCCGATTTTTTAGGAGTTTTTTACCCTTTTGGAAACGTTTCTTTCCTGTGAACCTTTTCATTCACACATCATCAATGAAAAAAAGTTTTAAAGAAAATACTTTATATGGCTGCTGCGGAGCAACAGCATGCATTTCGTATGAAGATACATAATTTGATATCAAACAGCAGGGGGAAAAGGGAAAAAGGCAGATGCATTGGACATTTCGGTCACACACTTTTGTCGGAAATGCATTTTATTTTTTGGAGTTACCACACATTTTAGAAAGTTTGTATTCGTGTAAAAATAGCCTTTGCGTTTGCCACATTTTATAGCACGAATATTTTTTTCAAAGTTGAACATGAACATGTAAAAAATGAATAACATAATGGTGTTGTGTGTAATAAGAAGTGTTTATATAAATGCGTAGTAATGACGCAAGCCACAACACTTCATATGCAGAAACCACATATCAGTTTTCAATGTAAAAACTACACCACCAAACTCTCTCGATAAATATAGAGTTGTCTTCAGTTTATATAAGTAAATTCTAAAAATACTGTTACGGTATTATTATCACCTTAAAATATTTTAAAGTTAAGAATGAAATACCGACATAACTATTTGAAAGTTAACTGAGTACATTGAATTTTGAGAAAGTATTACAAATGGTTTAGCGTCGTAAACACATTCCGAATTTCCATTTAATTTCTTTCAGCAAAATGTATATTTCAAAAGAAAAATGTTGGGTATTAGAATAGTTAAAGTTAAACTTCATCATTTCTACGTGCAGTGCAGTGTCTGTCTGAAGAATGACCGGTCAAAAACCCTCATGTTATTATTCATTCATTCCCCCACCACCACTACATCTTATTCTTCCTCTCAACCCTTTTCTTTTTTCGCTTGTTCTTCCTCTTTTCACTTCTTAACTAAGCACGTCTCTTCTTCACAACAAAAAGTTTAAGTTATAAGGTGAATTAGCAAAATACATTAGAACAAGACAAGAGATCCGATAAAACCTAAAACTTCATTATCAAATCCAAAAAGTTATCTTTCTCGTCTTCCGCCAGCATGCATGCAGTCTCAAAGTCTCGTCTCGTTTTCTCACTTAAACTTACTCACTTTCACTGTTTTCCAACTACATTACACGGTTTTCTATATTGCTTGCAGCATAACAGACAGCCAAGAAGAAAACTTAGTTTATATATCATCATATCATATCACAAAACTCATACATTTCCTTCTTGCAAGAAGAACAACATTCCAACAACATCAGGCCAGGACAGACCAGAAAACAGTCGACATCATCAGTCAGTACAACAGCAGCAGCAACAGAAACACCAAACCTCTCAAAAAGTCCGTCCGTCGAAGAAAAAAAGAGTTTTTAGAGAAACACGAGGGAAAACCTGAAGAACTACCGCTTATGTCGTGCCAACCACCACGTCCGTTCTTCTCTCTCCTTCTCTTCATCGCATGTTTATTCTTCTTTTTTTTCATGAATTAGGAATTCTACTCGTTGTTGCATAAATGCATGCAGAAGTAGTAAGAAACATAAGAAATACTCTAACGACAGAAACATGTTCCCTATTTTCTTGCTGAATTGGAAGAATAAGAGAAATGTTGAAAATGGAATATGAAATTTTTTCTTTCTCTCTCTTAAGTCGTTTCTCACTTTTCGAATTCTCATTTCCATCATCATCACTATCATCACCACTACCACCTTGAAAAATAAACGGATTCAAAAGGCATGCAAATATATTGCTACTACACAGCACCCTACAACCCCGCACCTACGCTGGAAACATGAAAAGGGTGTACTTGTAGAAATACTGAATAGAATTTTTACTGAGGTATGCCATTTCTTCTCACAAACAACTACCAAAAATAATTCACGTGTGTTTCAAGTCTAACTACCTCTACCACCGCCACTGCTGCTGATTTTCATTTTTTTATACAGAAAACCTTGTTGTTAGTCACAAAAGTCACATTCAAAATCTAAGAGCAGTAGTGTGGCATTTTTCTTGCAATTCCACTTGGGGGAAATGCGGCAGCTGTGACTGTGACGAGACGAGATTACAAGTCCACCGTGCTAGCAGCTTTAAGAGGAGAATTTTCTGTTTTTCTGCTACTGCTGTTGTCTCCTCCTTCCTTCCCCTTCCTCACAAGCTTATTTGAATTTAGACAAGAGAAAAGTCACCAGGCTGGAATAAGAAGCTTTTTTGGTTGGTATGTTATTCCATTGCCCTGTTTTTCTCTCTATTTTCAGTTCGTATTGTTTGGCCAGAGAAAATAGGCATCATCATGCAAGCAAAAAGAGAAAATTGTTACAAGAGATGCCACTTGACTTAACTTGACTTTTTAGCTTGGCTTCTGGAAAGCGAGAAAGAAAAGCAGCTTGTCAGCATTTTCACATTCCACATATAATAATGTATGAATGATGTACGCACACACCAAACGAGCCAGCAATCAACCAAACCAGCCAGTTAAGCTGCAAATAAAATTACCCTCCATTCTCCAAGAGCCAGGTCGTTTTCAAACCCATTTCAGGACTTGTCGTCATCGCCTTCTCAAATCTTCAACACTTCAAAAATAACCGAGCAAACCGAGAATTTCACAAACTGTATAAAACGTGGTGTGATGACACCAGATGCAACTCCGTATTCCTTTCTATGCATGTGGATGTGTTGTAATTGTCACCTAAAATGGCTATTTTCTCTGGCGTAATTACCTCGTTTTCAATCGAATTAAAGTATGAGTTTAGTTTCGATTTGATCCTATTTCTTTCCATTTCAACAGTCTAAACTGTCTTGAGTCACCAGAAAAGGAAATCAATTTTTATTACCATTATTAGTGTAGCCAAATTAGCCACTGATTTCAATGAATATCCACTATCACCAAACTCATTATAAACCCGACAAGTGAAGCAGGTCAGCCAAAAAAGAACCAAAATCTAATGCATACCAATGTCAACCCCATCGAAAACGATTAGAAGATTGGGTAGTGATGATGATGACGATATCCATACAAAGCCAGTAAAAAGAGCATTATTATTAATCAATCTAATTTTACACAAAAATATTTAGATAGCAGCTGCCGTTTCTTATGAAACTGCTCCTTGTGAAACCCGAAACGTTTGAAAGTATTGAGATATCATGTTCCTTTGTGCTTGTGTCGTCTTTTCTTAAAAGGGCATTATTATCACGTCGAACGACGATACAACTATCATCGTGATCCTCATCGTCAGGAACCGTATTTCATTGTCCAGTTTATTTTCCAGCAAGCGAACAAAAAAGGAAAAGTCTGGAAATTGATGTGAAATGAAACTTGTTGGTCAATCGCTTCATCGTCATCTTATTTCTACACACGCACGCACTTAAACATGACCATAGTGGTCACAGTCATGTGTAAGCTGACCACTACTACTACACAACCGCAAAAATCCCATAAGTAAAATGCAAATACATGAATATTGCATAGTAGCATTCGCTTGTCAACGTTCCTTTTGTCTTTATTCAATGTTGTGGTCAAAGCCAAAAAGCTTAAAGTCAAACAGAAAGGAATACAAAACCAAGAAGAATGTAATCCTCTTTTCTTTGTCTGATAACTTAAGTGAGTCTGGTATCGAATAAGATTTTCTCTTTTTTTCATAAATGGGACATTTGACTCTTTATTGCTTACTTTTCTGGGATAAAGCAGTGGAAGACGATGACGACTTTGACTTTGGCTTGGCCTATCGTATTGCAAGCCATCAGCAGTGAGAGTGTCCGATGATATCAGTAGAAATACTTGGTTTGGTCCATTGTGAAACTGATATCAAATAATAAAAATTTTGTTTTACATTTCACCAGACCAGCAGCAGTGGCAGTAACCGTGTAGTTTGAACTTCTATTTGAATTCCCATATCTCTGCATCTTCTTATCTTTTCCAATGTAAAGTAGAAGTAGCGCCGATTCAGATCAAGACAGATTTAGATCCGCATCAGCAAAAGGCAAAAAAGGAAGGAAGACATGAATATTATTTTATTGCATGAGAATGTCATGGTGTGTAACATGCTGTAAAATATACGAAACGAAATAGCATAAAAGTTTATGACATTGGTTAAATTTGAATATAAAGCGCATGTTTATAATGCAGGCACTTGTTATACATTTTATTTCAAATTTACAGCGGCGGATGAAGCAACAGTTCTTTACTGAAAGTCAAATGCGTAAATAGGAAAATATTATTCAAGTACTCCTCCGGATTTCTTAAACATGAATAAATTCTTTGATTCTGAAGATGCCAGCTTTTGATAGTACCATTAAATAGGATCGTCTCATCGTCTGTAGGTTTCTATAATCAAGTCATTGAGGAAGGAAGGATATGCGCATAAGGGAACATGTTATGTTATGATGAGATTACACCGATTACAAGTACCAAGAACACATTTAATAACCATTACTAGTCTCATTGTTTGAAACTCCAGCAGGGTCCCTGACTCCAATACCTAATTTTCTTTGGCCAGTACGGATTTCGATGTTGCCAGCAAGTGTAACCTCTTTGTATCTAATCTTTTGTATCATCATAATATACATACATTATTTGATGCAGTGCAATGAAAAACGTCAATTAAATGTGACGAGCCAAGTCAGCCAAATGAGTACTCCACCCAATTTTTACAGCTCTTTGTGTGTACTTTATTTGTAAGACTTATATTCCATCACAAAGTTCCATAATATATAATTTAATTTATATCAAACTTAGATTCTTCAACATTTTCATCTACTACTGTATATCGACGCGTTCGTGAGAGAAAATTAAAATCTTCAAGCGTGATCAATACACTACATGCATTAAATTATATTTTACTCATTTACTCTTCTATTCTACTAAAAATTTGTACAAAGTTTACGTTACCTAACTGTACGCATGCAAGTAACAATAGTTTAAATTGCTCTAATTAACTTTATTTTAAGTACAATAATCGAATCGGAATACTTCCTAAAATATAATAGAAATGTTCCAAAAAGGATTTACAGAAGCTGCAAAATTGATAACATGTATCGTGTGGCGCAAGAGTCAAAGTTGGTTTAATGATCACTCAGCCTTCACAAGCCATGAAAGGAAAAAAGAAAAATGATCTGAGAAAAACCTATAAAGTTGTATTTTACCATTTGTACTCAAGACTGAAATAGTAGCAAGAACAAAAGTCTTCTCTTACCGTACCATAAATATATACACATCTTAAGTTTCGAGCATTAATGAAATATACTATAAAGATGTAACATTGTTCATCACAAAAAAACCACTTTTCTTTTCTTAAAACTTTTTTATTTCTTACCTTTCGGCTTTCTTATTTCCTCAGAAGACTCATCAATCCTCCGCAAATTTCTCAAAGTAACAGGTAGCGGCTGTGCAGCTAAAGTTATTCTTTTATATGGATCTACATCCAAAATGAAAATTTTTGTATCACCACGCACAGCCGAATAGTAAGCATTCTCCTCACCACCCAATGCAAACCGTTTTCTATGTGAGCCACTACCACAACCAACAGAATTGAAGAAGGAATCTGCCTTACGTCGTTCCTTCTGATAACCGAAACCATCAATTATAATTGCTGTATTTTCAAGCGCACGATCCCCTCTGATTACACGTTTCACTCTGACAATAACAGCGTATCGACCTGAAACCTCTTTTTCTTGGTTATTATCATTATTGCCAGAATCATTTCCACCTCTTTTTTGCCAAACATTTTCCGCTGATAACAGTCCACCACTGGCATAAGGCTTGGGACTGGGACCTTTTTGCATTTTTATTTTTTGCAACTTTTCCTGCATTCCTTTCCAGAATTCTGGGGAAAAGCGAGAGTATTTTTTCCCAAAATTCTTTTCTACAGATATATTCGGCTGGTGGTCTCTGTCAATAATTTTATGATGAATACCATCTCTCACGCCATTACTTTTCAACTGCCCATTATCACTCTGTGAATTTCCATCAATAATTTCTCCTGCAAGTGAATCCTCCGCCAACCGGTATTTGTCCAGCTGTTCCTCAACCTGCCTTTTTCTTCTCCTTTCTGCAAGTCTTTCATTTTTACTGTTATGATCACCATCCTCCGATAAAATATAGGCTACATTTTCCCCCTCTGTGGTTATTGCAATTTCCTCACTATTTTCTCCTCTTACTTTTTCTTTAGCTTGCTCCACCACCACCGTCTCGTTTTTGTCAAGTGGATGTAATAATAATGAAGCAGAAAGGTTTTTATCATCCCCATCGCCATTATCCTTATTGTCACTTCTTGTTATCATAGTGGTTGTAGTTTCCTCCATATTTTCGGAGGAAACTGCAATATTGTTCATGTCTGCAGTGGTAGTTGTAGTATCATCATGATCATCATTGTCACCAAATCCAGCAAAACTGGTATCATCAGAACTGGTTATGGGTTCTGTTGTGAAAGTTGCTGGTTGTGAAGGCAGAGGAACATGCACAGTGACCGTATATCCTCTATGGACAAATTCATATTCGTCATTGTCACTGTCAGCTGTACTCAAGATATCATCAAAAACGCCATGATCATCATCATCAGCACGCTTACCACCACCGCCACCACCACCACTGTTACTTGCCATTGTTTTCTCTGCTGTTCTAGTGGTGGCAGTAGTGTTACTTTTGACTGGTTCAACATAACTATGCTGAAGATTTCCTTCATTTTCCCTGTTGCTATTTTCATAGCTGCTAGTAGTCTTGTCGTTGTCACTATCGTCATTGATGACGGTACTACTGCGACTTTTCGGTGTTGTTCCTCTTGTAACAACGCTACTTATAATGCTTCTACTGCCACCACTGTGTCTACGAGGCTCGTGAAGAAGCATGACATCCTCCACTCGGCCAGTAAGTACCATTTGGGCATTGTCTCCGTGTTTTTTCCACAAAGCCATGTTTCGCAGTATACAAGCAGTGGATGAACGAGTAGTGGTGGTGGTGGAAGGGGAAGAAGATGAGGAGGCGGATCGTTTAACAAGTACTTTGCTCCCGAGTTTCTGCTGCTGCTGAGGATGCCGGTTGGAGTTTATGAGCTTTTTAGTACTTTTTAAATAACTGCTGTTTTTGCTAGCGGTTTTGGAAGAGGAATCATCTTCAACAACCACACCACCAGTACCAGTAATCTGTTTTGTAGATGGTGATGACGATGGTGTTGAGGGGAATAAAAATGAATGGAATGAAATGTTACTGATGCTAGCACCACTACTGAGATTTAGAATTCTGCTAGATTTTTCTCTACTAAATTGCGAGATTCCTGTTTTGTGGGAATTTCTCTGTGGTTGAGCATAAGTATACCGAGTATTTTTTAAAGTTGAGGAAGATGAAGACGGAGTGATGTTATTATTATTATTGCCACTGCTTTTGTTGTCTCCATCTTCAACATTGTGATAGTGGTGGTTGTGGGACATGTGCGAAAAATTCCCGATGGGATTCCATCCTCTTTGGTTGATCCTAGCTTTGCCAACGACTTCATTCCTGGTGCTCGCTGATGATGTGCGAAACAACAGGAAAACCAGCAGAAGCAACACCACCACTCTGTTTATTATTATGACAGCTAATATTTCTTTCCCCCTCATTCTTCCAAGTGTGATGTGTATGTATTTTGTCGCGAAAATTACTAAACAGGCAGCAACAACAGTAACAAATGGAACCTATCTTTCTCCCCGTCTTCTCCAAAATGCGGCGGAACAAAACGTACACACGCAACGCACAACATACAGGCAGACACGCTGACATACAACTTATTATAAACGTAAAAGTGAAAAATGACCAATTTCAAGTGTAAAATAACCCGTTACGGTACTCATTCTGTAATAATAGCACTTGGTATTGCGAAAATCTCTTGTAAAACCTTCATCACTCTTTTTTGACGAGTAACCACCTGGAACTCACTCTTTCACTTCTTGCATCTTCTAAGATGTAAACTGACTGAAGTCAAGTGAAGTGAAACAAATTGTTAAATTCAGCATGTTTTACACAAAAAATATAAAGAATGAAATAAAACGTGGTCTTGGCTTGTTGTTGTTGTGGTATACCATCAAACACACCAGAAAGGTAAAATACCTTTTAGTCAACACGTTTATGAGATAATCTTATACGAAAACGACCAAAAAAATGTTTCCTTCCTTCACTGACTGCAAGTATTGTTAACTGACTTGATTTGATCATGAATACGAACCGGCTAGAGAGGGAACGGTTTTCTTACGGTTTTACCTACCTGTTACCTTTTTATCATCATCATCACCATCAGAATCACAAAAGAAAAGAAGACGCATAATATTATATTATACATTCTACAGACTAAACGACTGACTGGTGTTTTCCTATTGTTCCCTCTTATTGTTGAACATTGAACAATAAATCGAGTGAGAAAGGTATAAAAAAATGTTCATCATCATAATATATCCAACTTGGTAGATTTTTTTCTTTACCAGAGAATTATCGTCGTTACACCCTGTGGGATATCTTTGTGTATTTTGTTAAGGTTATGGGAGGAGGATATAGGATAGGATGACGACGGTGGTGCCTGCTCTGGCCTGGCTTTGGTCATAGCAGAGGCCACATGGCTAATGACTCAACAAGCCTTACAAAGAGAAAAAAGACATGAAGGAAAAATGTGCTGCCTTATCCAGCCAAAAGTCATTTTACTCCACTTTTGACTTGACTTTCCAACTGGAAAAATAATGATGATGATGAGCTTTTTGAGCTGCTTATACAATCGTTAATGTACTTCACAGCTTGTAAAAATAGTAATGAGATGTGAAAGGTTGTAATAGATGTGTGTACTTTTTGTACTCAAGACGAGAAGGCAATTATCCATTCATATTTCATACTGGAATGGAAAGTACGCTGGAGCGAATATGATTATTGCTATGATAGTCATTACTCTGTAGAGCAAAGCATAATATTCTCATCTATTGAAAAACTTTATCCTTCTTTGTATGTACAATAATAGGCTATTTTGGTATGTTAATATATTTATTACAGAAATCCAGAAAAGATGAGCATGTTGAACATCATGTCGTGTTTGCCTGAGTGCAATTTGTTCGTGTTCCCTTCAGGTAAAGTAAAATAAGAAATAAAAGAGGAGGCGTTATCTTCCAAACATGTGAACTGTTAAAAGTTTAAAAGATCATCACCACCATATCGTTCAGTTCAGTGTAAAATAGTAAGAAAGAGTGCAAGACAAACTTTTCCCTTAAATTATGCTCAATTCCCGATCGTTTTTTCTGGAAGAATAGGTATAAATGCTCCCGATATTTTATGGAGATTTCACTTTTGACTGGAGAAGAGGTTTACAGCTTCTTCCGACCATTTCATAAATAATGATAACCGTATTTTAAACTTTGTTAGTAGGAGTTTGAAATATCCATAATACTCATATTGTTGATAAGTTATGACGATGATGGTGATGCGATAAGCCGACTGTAATAACAAGGATGAAGATGAGTAGGATGGTGGTATAATGTCGGGCAATGTCATGAGTCATGTCAGGTGTAAAATATTTTCCGGTGAGAATACTCGAACATTATCGGATTATCCTATTATTATACACACACACCTACAGTCTCGATCGATCTTTTTTAAATATCGGCTGTATTCGCTGGAGGCAATATAAGTACCGAATAAACTTGTTAAAGTCAAAGGGGAAAATCAATGCTCATGTTTTAAAGTGAATCACGATAATTCCAAAAGTAACGTGTGTACTTTGTCAACCAAAACCACATCCTAGAGCCCGTCGCCGTCAGCGTACTTGACTGGCATAACGAACGGTCACATTTTTCCTGGATACAAGATATTTCCTTCGGCTTTTAGTAAAATATCTTCCTGTACTTTTCTTAACATTTTTTTCTGAGAGAAAATCAAAAAATTTCAACAACATTTTAAAAAGTAGTTTGACGTGTTTTATATTAAACTGACCATTTTTAGAATTTGTTATTGTTGTACATGTAGAATTCATAGTCATCATTATAACATTCGTGTTCATATCACAAATTTAAATCTTTGTTGAAACGGAACAGGAAAATGTTTTGAAAATTACTATTTGTAATGAAATGGTTTTTTTGATGTGATGTGATGAACTGTTTGCCTTTCATCGTGGTCATCATCCAAATAGCTAATAGCAAACATGATGCCCTTTTTACACTAATGACGACCATTAAAAATGCGTACATGTATTCATCTCAAAGGCTAAAGAATTATTACCAAAGTTTTTCTTGTGAATGTGACTCTTAAGGAATTTACGATTATCATCATCATCAACATTAGTACTAACATTTTTAAACATGGAACGTTAAAAGTTAACTTTTGTTATCATTTTATTAAATGGCTTTTTGTAGTATTATGGGCTATTTCAGAGGAATTTGTTTTGGAGGTGACCCATTCTGTATCTACTTAGGGGGTCAAAATACAAAGGTATCACCAAAAAATTTAAAATGGACACATTTTTATGTGTTTTCCCAGAATTCCTCCACAAGAAGACAAGATTTTTTCCACAAAAACGGAAAACAGAGTTGTGTATCAAATCAAATGTGCGGCAGTCTTATGCTTTTAGTAATGGTGGCAAAGATGGTGTGAGTAAAATGAAAAGGCAATAATAGAGAAAATCATAAAAACGGGCAATAATAGGAAACGACCAACGGGAAACCTTTTTATGTCAATAAAATAAAAAAGGGGATGAACACCCGACGAGTTTAGTGATCGTAAACTATCTCTTGCCATCTATTCCCGTAAAAAAGGAAGAATAAAATGCGAAGATATATATTTTTTCTTACAAAATACTGTGAAGTGAACAACAGAATAAGGTGACAGCGACGATTGTACATGGGGTGTAGGTTGGTCATCATTTCCGAATACATTTTACACGACTCGTGAACGAATAACGAGAG
>JAQFXM010001617.1:0-30494 GCA_034693345.1 Entomobrya multifasciata | reverse complement strand
AATCGAATGGTACCACTCTCGGTTGTTAACTCTGACCCGTTGACCCGCTAGAGGTCAAAAACTAAATTGACCTGAAAATGGTATTTTTGCACTGATCTCGACGAGTACATCATTTTTGGTTTTGGGGTCATAAAGGTCAACTTTTGGGGCATCGTGGGACCGATTTCCGACCTTCCACCCGGTCCCCTGATGGTCTGGGGACCGTTTTACCCACCCTCCACCCGGTCCCCTGATGGTCTGGGGACCGTTTTACCCACCCTCCACCCGGTCCCCTGATGGTCTGGGGACCGTATAAACACCCTCCCTCCCACATTCCCTAGTTATAGGGAATGTTAGTTACGGTGGTGGAGGGCTTAGATGGGACGGTTACGTCGTCGCGGGGCCTCCGGTTGTCTGCAGGTTATGCAGGCGCATACGCCAGGACGCTGAACGCGTCTGGTATGTCCAGCTGCTCCTGGGTACACGCGGCGAATGTCGGCCAGGAAGCGACCCATCTTGTCACCGAGGTGACGCTGGTGGCGCAAGATGTTCCGCCTGTACAAAAAATCTCCCACGTACAGGGGAATCTTGGCGATGCTGCGACAGGTGCGGACGTGCTTCTTGAGCTCTCGCCATTGACGCTCGATGTTATTTGTGTGAATGGCGACCTCGAAGAGGTCGTCTTCACCGTCAACTGGCGCTCCGAGCCTGGGAAGCACGCCCTGCACCGCCACCGTCCCATCGACAAACCTCTCCGAGTGGTTCACGGCGGAGTGGCCCTTCATGCCCAGTCGCTGGTCACAACCGATGTACGATCGGTGTTGATCTGTCATGATCCAGGACTGGGGGGCAATCCGGGCCTGCATGATGGGATCGAGCGTATCCCGGGCTTTGTCGGGGATGGTCTCCACCCACATATCACCGGTTGCGCGGCTGACAACCCCGAAAACCCAAAGACTGTCTCGCTCGGCAGCCAGCACGCGCCCCCGGCGATATTTCCTGGTGAAAAGATGACTCTCATCACCCTCAACAACGTCGTCATCACCTCCAATCGGACGGTAGACGTGGTCTTGGATCACGTCCGCGACCTCCCGGTAGAAATTAAACCAGTCCACAACGGTTGATTCCGGGAGGCCGGTGGAGGCGGCGGCGTATTTGAGGCCATCTTTCACCAGGAAGTGGAACAAAAGCCGGGCCGCAGATAGCGCAGGGAGATGGGCGCGCTCGAAGAAGGTGCCTTTCCGGGCCGACAATCGAGGGCAGTTACCCGAGGGACATTCCCACCGAAATCCGATGCCACGGTCTCCATCCTGGTTGGGCCGCATCCACTTCCCGCATCGGCACTTTCGGGAGTCAGGGATAATCCCCCAGGCCAACCACGCGTCCCATGCCTGGTCCTCATTGGTGATTGTTGCACCGAAGGTCCACACGTTTAGGTCCTGGAGGAGGTCCATGTACCGTTGGTACACCTCCGCTTTCTGGGCCGGACCCATCCTGATCGTTTCGATTGGTGCCATTTTAGTGACTTGGTTGACTTGAAATGAATTAGGTTTGGTAATATTGAGTTGATTTGGTTGGTTGGTTGGTTGGTGTAGTTGGTTGGTATGGTTGGTATGGTTGGTATGGTTGGTATGGTAGGTTGGTGTCGTTGGTTCGTATGATTGGTTGGTATGGTTGGTATGGTGTGATTAGGTTTGGTATGGTAAGGTTAAGGTGTGGTATACTTTGGTTAGGTTATGTTCGGTTAGGTTCGGTTCAGTTAGGTTAGGTTCGGTTAGGTTAGGTTAGGTTAGGTTAGGTTAGGTTCGGTTAGATTTACCACAAGGACCCAAAAACCAAAAATGATCTACCCGTTGAGATCGGTCCAGAAAACCATGTTTCAGGTCATTTTAGTTTTTGACCTCTAGCGGGTCAACGGGTCCGAGTTAAGAGATAAGACTACCACCATTCGATTCCTCTCGTCAAGGGCTATCGATTGGTATATATTATGGTTTAATCAAAAGGACCCCGTAAACCCTAGCTCAACCCAACTTCAACATGATCTCCTACCTAAATAGTTCAACGGATCTCAATGAAAATTCACAGGAGAACATAAATACCAAAGGCAATTATTATACATATTACTTAAGGTCAAGAAACTTGAGCTAACGTGACCTGGGTCAACTTATTTTCCAAATTTCGAAATAAAACATACAATGTTATTGCATGAGTACTTACATGTACTAAAATTAAATTATCTTGTAAAATTTTACGTATAAAGGCCTACTGCTTTTAGCGCCAAAGTAAATCCAAAACAACAACGTATTTTAGAAGCAATTCAAATATCACATTTTTCCAAACCAAGAACGCCATTCAGTAAAAAAATAGGGTTTGAAACAAACAAAATAGTAGCTAGTTCGCAATATCCCGTTGTCAGATTTAATGAATGAGCTAAAAAATTAAATCACATAATTTGATATTATTTTCACGTGGATATAAATATTAATGTACTTAACAACATATTTCCAAAAAACACCAAAAATATTGAAATAGTAAATATTTTTTCACGTGAAAATGTTATATATTTTTATAATATTAACGCCATAACTCAAATGTGCTGGCATATCTGTTAGCATCTCGGATAAACTCACCATCCACCAACTCCACTTATTTTTGTGTGAACAAATTCTGTTTTTAAGTTTAGTGTATTTCACGCGAACTTCAAATTTTGTCATCATTCACAAATTTTCAGCGCAACGGTCTCAAAACATTTCGTGTGTGATTTTAACACTTAAATAGTCATCAAATCTCAGGTAACTTTCAGGTAATTTAATCATTGCTTTACCATTACTTAAATAATTTTATTGATTTACCTGATTTTTGACAAAATCTGTCTATGATTATAATTTTTCATTGTTTATGTAGTTTTGGAGACGTTTTTTGAAAAATGCCCAAACTGAAGAAAAAAAGTCAAGAGAGTCGTAACTCGGATGCTCGAACTCGCATACGAAAGGCTCGAGAAGATGACGACAGACGAAAAACAGAACAGGAAAAAGACACTGCCGCCCATAGAAAGGCACGAGAAGATGAGGAAAAGCGGAGAAAAGAGCAAGAAAGGGACGCTGCTGCCCATAAAAAGGCTCGAGAACAAGAAGAACGACGGAAAAAAGAACAAGAAAAAAACACTGCTGCCCATCAAAAGGCCAGAGAAGATGCGGAACGGCGGAAGAAAGAACAAGAACAAGACACTGCTGCCCATCGAAAGGCTCGAGAAGATGTGGAACGGCGAAAAACAGAACAAATACTGAACACAGCTGCTCGACACAAGGCTCGGCAAAATGAAGATCGACGAAAAAATGAGCAAAAAAAGACAGTGAAGCACGCCGAAGTCGACGGTTGGATCCAAATTTCAGAACGCCAGAAAAAATCAGTGACAGTGCAAGAAAAAGAAAAATTAGAGAAGACGTCAATGTTCGAGTGGAAGAAACATCTTCAAAACGTCGACGTCGTCAGCTATTCGAAGAAGATTTTGATTCTCTGTTGCAAAACTATATGAAGCTCATTAGGCTTGCGCCGACATCTGTATGCTCATGCTGTGGCTGTTTGTGGTACAAAACATCTACAACTTCTATAACAAAGGAACAGTTGACTAACAAGGGCTTATCAGATGATATGATAGACAAGGTCCTTTGTACAAATTTCGAAAATCCTCAATTCTGTAGTACTTGTAAGCGTCACATATTGGCTCCAGCAAAGAAAAGGAAAATACCACGCCTGGCATTGTCAAATGGATTTGATTTTCCTGTGATACCTGATGAGTTAAAGGTATACTTTTAAACTTTCACGTGAAAAATAATTTATTAATTCGAAAACGATAACGAGATTTTTACAATCAAATCAGGAGGTGATTAGAAGTACAAGCACGTACTCAATTGGTTTCAAGTTTCAAAAATTTTCACGTAAAACATGTAGGTTTAATTTTAAATCGTTTTTACTATTACAGCATCTCTCGCCTCTAGAAGAAAGATTAGTTGCGCTGCGGATTCCGTTCATGCAAATTAGACTTAAAGGACCGGAGGGCCAGGCTGCTATTCGTGGAAATGTTGTAAATGTACCAAACGATATTTTGATGTGTACGCAAAGTATTCCAAGACCATTTAGTCAGACTGGAACCGTTCACATTAAGTTGATGCGCCGTATGAACTACACAAGGCCGTACATGGAAGAAAGGATAAGACCATATCACGTTTATCAAGCTGCTAAATACTTGATAAAAACTGATCTATACCAGAGAGAAGACGTAAGGCTTTGCGAAGAATGGAAGACTCATGAAATAGGTAAATACTATCATGACTATGGTACATGTACAAGTACAAGCTACAAAATTAACTTAAACTAACTGGGTTGACTTTTCAATTTAAGATGACACATTGGAATTCATATGCAATGACGGAACGGAAACTAGTGGTAATGATGCATCATCCAACGAAAATACAACTGGTGGTATTGAAAATGTTTCACGTGAAGAACCCACCTCCGAAAATCAGCAAAGAGATACTGAAGACGAACGTATGCTTACTAAATCTATAATACCTGGTTAATAAGCTAAGCCATCTAATTAATAAAAAAGGTTAATTTTTCACGTGAAATTTATTCATTCCTAGCACAAGATTTACCAGACAGTGGGGCAGGATGCTACGAATCTCTACTTTATCTGGACAAAGAAGTGGAGTACCAGGGAGTGAAATTAGCACCGGGTGAAGCTAACCAACCCATTCCTTTCTATCGCGATGCCAATGCAGAGGAAATGTCATTTCCAACCATTTACTGTGGCAAAAGACGTCAACTAAAGGTGAAGGCATCATATACAGACATTGCAAAATCGGAAATTCGCCGTTTTGATCGCAGAGCCTGTCACTCATCGCATTTGCTATTTGCATTCAAAAAGTCGTTAACTGAAAAAGTTTACAACGCTCTCCAAATCTGCCTCCGCCAAAGATCCGGATCCACCAAAATCACTGCAAAACAAACAAAGACTCCCGGCTACCTACAAAATTTAATTGAAAAAGATGACGGATATGCAGTTTTCCAAAATATTAGATCCTCACCGTGTTATTGGAAGAAACAGCAAAAGAAAGTTAATGGCATGATTCGTCAGCTTGGAAGGCCACAGCTTTTCATTACACTATCGGCAGCAGAAACAAGATGGAATGAACTATTGAAAATTCTTATGAAGTTAGTCAAAAATACGGATATCACAGAAGAAGAAGCAAAATCACTCTCATTTTTAGAAAAGGCAGAACTCATCCAACAAGATCCAGTTACTTGTATGCTTCATTTTGATCAACGATTCAGGCAATTACTTAATATTCTTCTCAAGAAAAGTGGAGGAATCTTTCATCCTTTCAAGCTGATAGACTATTTCACGAGAATTGAGTTTCAAATGCGAGGATCACCTCACAGTCATGGAGTCTACTGGATTAAGGATGCTCCTTTGTACAAAGGTATTTTTCACGTGAATAATTTTAAATTCTAACGCTGAATTAAATTTTCAAACATCATGTCTTATTTTACGCTAGGTGATTCTGAGTCCGCTGAGGAAGTAATTAAATTTGTAGACACATACATTACATGTAAACGAGACGAAGATGGTGAAATGGAGGAGCTTTTGGCCTACCAACTTCATAAGCATTCCCACACGTGTTACAAAAAGAACAGACGAAAGAAGATATGTAGATTTGGTTTTCCAAAACCACCACTTATGGAAACCATGATACTTCAGCCCCTAGAAAAATTCACCGAAAAAGACGTCCTTAACCATTATCGAAAGATATTTTTGAGGATACAAGAGAAATTAAATGAGCTAGGGAGAAGTTTCAAAGAAGAAGTTGATTTCAATGATTTTCTCGAAACGCTTGAGTTAGATCAAAATGAGTATTTATTAGCTGTGCGTTCATCACTCAAGCGAGCAACTGTATTTTTGAAGCGGAAAACATCTGAAGTTTTCATAAACAACTACAACAAACAGCTTCTTATTGCTTGGCGAGCCAACATCGATATTCAATTTATTCTTGACACGTATGCCTGTACCAAGTATTGTGTTGGATATATCATGAAGTCTGATGGAGGAGTATCTCAATTACTGCAAGCAGCCCAAAATGAAGCAAAAGCTGGAAACTTTAGTGCCATAGAAACATTAAAAAAGTTTTGTAAAGTCATTTGTCACGGATGTGAGATTTCAACGCAAGAAGCCGCTGCCTTTCTATTAGGACTCCCAAACACATCTTGCAGTAGACAGGACATTTTCGTGAACACCAATGAACCTTTATCACGCATAGGATTCCTTAAATCACAGGAAGAACTTAATACACTAGAAGACGATTCTGAAGATATTTTCGTGAGGGGAATTTTCGATCATTACGTTAATCGGCCGTTAGAAATGGAAGATATGTGTTTAGCCGAATTTTCAACTATGTACGATAAAGTTGGAATTCGTAAAACGAAAAATATTCAAAGCAGCAGTACCCAAAATGTTGAACAAATTTTGAACGACAGTAATGATAGTTTGAATTCTGATAGTGATGTTGCTCTTTCAAGCGAGCGTCCTCTCATGTTGCTGGATAAAAGTGGTTACATGCGAAAAAGGCAACAGAGAAAAATTCTTCGCTTCCGGTCATATAATAAGGAAACAGACTTTCAAAACTATTGCCGAGAGAAATTAACTTTGTTTTTTCCATGGAGAAATGAACAGAAGGATATTCTAGAAAAAAATTATGCCATCCACGTGGAAAAAATGAAAGACACTATTCTTCAAAACTCTGAGCCTTTTTTTGCTTTATCTGAACAAGAGCAATGGACAATGAATAAATTACTCGCGGATTTTGAAGGTGACGTTGATGACGACGAAACTGTAAGTTATATGGCTCAAAATGAAGAAGGGATCCAAAAAGATGAAGATGCTATGATTGAAGGAATTGAAGGACAAAAGGGGCGAACAAGGACTCCAGTAGAACAATTTAGACCTCCGAAGATGGTGGAAGAAGGCGACTATTTAAACATTATGAGATCACTGAACGAAAAGCAGCGTCGTTTTGTCTTGAATGTCCTACATCAGTACAAGACAAGTGATAAGCCGTTTTATTATTTTTTGAGTGGTGGAGCTGGTGTTGGCAAGAGCCATGTTATTCATGCTATTGTGCAAAGTGTCCTGCGGCATGATTTTCGAACTCCTACAGAACATGCTGATCAGATTCCAGTGGTGGTGTGTGCACCTACAGGGAAGGCAGCATTTAATGTGCTTGGAATGACTATGCATACCACCTTTAGACTTCCTGCAAATCAAGATTTTGATTGGAGTGATCTTACTGAAAGCAAAGCCAACACGTACAGAGCATTGTTAAAAAATACTAAACTAATAATTATTGATGAAATTTCAATGGTTAATTCAAATCAACTTCATCAGATAAACAAACGACTACAACAATTGTTTTGCACATACGAAGATTTCGGAGGAAAGTCAGTGATTGTAGTTGGGCATATGAGACAACTTTCACCGATTATGGCGTCATATGTTTTTCAACCCTCCAACCAATTTCCCAATTTTGCGTCTGAGAATTTGTTATGGCAAAAGTTTCAGTTTTATGAATTAGATGAAATAATGAGGCAACGCGGGCAGCACGATTTTTGTCATGCACTCAATAACATGGCAGAAGGTGTTATGACAGATGAAGAAGTTAACTTAATCAGGAGCCGCGAAATATCTCCCACTAATCAACCTCCCAAAAATGCAATTTGGCTATTTTATTCCAATGTCGAGTGCCAGGAATTCAACGAAAAACTGCATGAAACATTTGACACTGAAGGAGCGTGGTCAGTTGCACATGACATGGTGAAAGGTAATATGTTAGAACCAACCTGGAAAAATTTCACGTGACAAATTATTACCTCTTTAGTAATAACTTTTAACATTTGTGATGTGTGTTTCATTAAAATTGATTTTTTATTCACGTGGAAAACTAACATTTCTGTCCTTTTACAGGAGAGCAAAAAGATATGCAATGGATGCTGGAGAAAGCGAAGTCGTTTAAAGCATCGGACGCCGAAGGCTTGCCCTATAAGACGCATTTGCAGATTGGTGCAGAATATTTTGTTTCAACGAACATTGATGTTGCTGACGGTCTTTTTAATGGGAGTACTGGTACATTACGAATGATTGATTATGGAGAAAATGCAGCGGGGCAACTCGTTCCAAGTCAAGTTTGGATGGACTTTCACAATTGCATGGTTGGATCCTCATCCAGAGCAAAGACTAGATCATATCAACTGGCCAAAAATATTGATATTACTTGGACTTTAATAAAAAGACATGAACGATCCATGAACTTGGGAAAGGAATTTAGAGGAATTGAATTAATCAGGAAGCAGTTGCCACTTGTGGCATCTAACGCAATGACAATTGCCAAGTCTCAAGGCTCATCGCTTAAATGTGTTGTTGTTACTCCATGCACGCGCAAGAAAGGAAACCGCCTTTGTGCCATCAAAAGGGAGGAGCTTTATGTAGCTTGTAGTAGAGCAACATCGCTGGAAGGGTTGTATATAAATGGAACATTTAAAAAGCCTTTACCTCCAAAACCAGATGACATTGTCACCAAGGAAATGAACAATTTACAAAATCGACCAATGCAATTCAAGTTAAAATTTCTCCAAGACTTTAGGAATCAATCCACCACTCTTTATTTCTTGAATGTGCAGTCAATTATGAAACATAACGATGATATCAAGTCTGATCATTGTGCTATGACGGCTACCTTTCTTGCTATGGTGGAGCCGCATTGTCTTGGTGACGACAATATTCATTTTGAGGGATTCAACATTGCCCACCGATCAAATTCAACCAACAGGCATCGCTCAGATGGGTCTCTGCTTTTGACAAGAAATTCGATTATTCCACCAGATGTACATGAAACTAAATTTTTCGACGAGAAAGGTCACTGCTTTTGTACACACTGGAGAAGTAACAACTATATCTTTGTAATGACATACCGAAGTCCTACGTGTTTAGTTTCTGAGTATAAAAAAGTAGTCGAAAATGTTCTCGTAAATCTAAATGGAAGCATAATTTTTTTTGGAGACATTAACATAGATTTGTCAAATGAAAAAAACGTGTCTTTTCAAAAATTTATGTCTAAATTTAATTTGAAGAGTTGCTTGGATGTAAATGCACCTACTACAAATGATCTGACTCATATTGATTGTGTATTTTCTAATATTCCAAACTTAAAATGTTGGTTGTATGAGACATATTTTAGCCATCATAAAGCTATTTGTGTTGTTTTCCCTTAATTGTTACAGTATATATATTTGAATATTATTCACGTGAAAAATTAAAAAGTACCAAAAAGGTTAAATTAAATGTTTTTTGTTTTTCAAGTGGAAATGCATTTATCAAAACCACAGATAATATGTACCCATTAAGGTTAATTAATTGACACTGTTTATATATTCTAAATTTACTAATTATTCAGAATGCGTTTTATCGTCTGTCCATCTGATAGAGCACAACTGCCAAGATAAATAAATTGAATATTCTAATATATAAAGAATAAAGAAGAACTGCAAATTCCATAAGTTAATCATACTCAAAATAATATATTCTCTCTTGAAATAACAATTAATTTTCCTGGTTTTGAGCTTATTAGTCGCAAGTTCCCTATATCCTGTTGTCAGGTTTATTATTATGATGATGGGAGAAACAGCCGTGGCATGGCGGCGATGGTGGTGGTGGATGCGGATGGATAATCAGGCAATAAATATTCACGTTATGCAAAACGGTGGCTGCTGTCTGCCTGCGAACAAATTATTGAGTTACATTTGTGTACACATACATTACTGAACAGCAAGCCCGAAAAACTTAAAAAAGTGCACATATCACGCTCTGTCGCCTTTTCCCAAAGACCAAACAACATTCAAAGCTGTAGCATCAAGTTAAATCTTTCTTTCACACGAAAAACAGAATGTCGCTCTATATATTGTATAGTGTGTAATAACTCATATTTCAAAAATACAACAGTCAGTGTCTAAAAGACAATGGGAGCATGCCTGTATAAATGAATGTGCACGCACTATTTTAGAATAGTCATTAAAATTAAAAATTGAATAAAACATACATACATACAGATGTATTATTGTTGCATGTTTCCATATACTCCCATTCATTTTTATTGCAATACGAGAGGAAAAGCTGAAGAGAATGAAAATACATGGCCAATTACAATTATTGCACCCACCGACGACCGTCATCATCATAGCCACTACTACTGCTGCCACAAGTGCAGGGAATAACACTACCACTCAAACGGCATACACATCCAGTCAAAAAGCATAATGAACAGCAAGAGTCATTACAAATTTTAATGTGAACTGAGTGACTATGAGAGAGGGAAGCCGCAGCAAAGAGTGTTGACTGGATGGGAAGCTAAGTGGGAAATATGCTAATTTTGGGTAATTAAGGGTGATCACTTGGCCGACTCATGGTAAAATGAATATAAAATTAGGATGGGAGAGAAAGATGAGTTCCTATTTGGAGAGAAGTGACAGTGCGGAGTACTCATCACTATTGTCTTTTTACTATAAATGTTTTACGCATTTTGTTGCACGATATGATATATGATACACTAAAATTTTCTTGCTAATTTCTCCCAACTGCAAGTAAAGCAGTTGTACTACTGCTGTGCTAATTTAATTAATCTTTTATTACACACGTCAAGCAAGCCAAAAGCTAAACGATGAAAAACAAGTACCCATATTGAAATGCGACGTTTGAATACTTATCTTGAATTCGAACGTGAATGGCTTGGCATATGTATGTAAATCTATTATTTGCATATATTTTATTTAAAGAGTCACGCGTGTAAGGAAATTTGTATCAGTGACTTTAAAAAAATAGCAGTCGAACTATTTTTTTCTATGAAAAATGATACACACACAAAAGAACTCGCTCAAAAATGATAGGTTATATCAGTGGTAATGATAATATTGGCAATGACATGACAATACTCTTTTCTTAAATCCACTTCATTTTTACACATTTCATTCATTCTCTAGCGCTGATATCATCGTCATCATCAAAGTTGAAAGTGACAGAATAAATTGAGTCGTCAAGCTAACAAAACTACCCTTTAAAAATACATACATAAAAAAATCTCAACTCAACACCAAAACGAAAATCCATTTCCTGCTTCTTCCTCCTCCTTCTCTATGCTTCCTTTTTGAGAGTTGAAGGCGTGAAGTAGATAATCCACCCGAAAATACGACACCGCGTACCGTACCACTACATGAAACTTTAAAAAGGGGAAAAAGCAAATCTCTTCATACATAATTTAAAATGGTAAGCTCTTCAACAAAATATATATAATATTTGTATTTTTAAAGTTACATATTTTTGTGAACTTGTTAAAAATTCAAGACAAGTAGTGATCATGTCATTGCCAATATCAACATTACAAGGTATGATCGAAAAGAAATAAAAGTGAGATAGCTAAATGTGTGTGGTGGTTTTTTGTTGTCGGTTTTCCAGAATTGAAATGCATCATTGCCTAAATACAACATAGCAGCATTACCACTCTCACAACGCAACTCATTTGTATTCAGTTTGCGGAATATCCACCACTCACTTCACTCTATCCACTTTTCCCAATTGAATCTCCACTTCTCCCCACAAAACAAAATTCAATTCTCTCTACAAATTCACTGTATGACTAAAAAATAAATAAATTCAATTGAATTTCTCCTATTTCTTTATACATATTTCAAAATGTAAAATTTCATGTGGCATCATTTTGTATAATAAATAATAATAAGTGTGTAGCGTTCGCTGGATAATATGGACCAGGGCAAAGTGGAACACCCCAATTTTCCCGAAGAAGAATGAAAATACAGAGAGAAATTAAATGGATGAGAAATGAGAGCCACTTCATTCCGTTCTCATGACGATGAACATGAAGATGATCAATTCCTCTCCACCACCACCGTTGTGGAGTAGAGCCGAGTGGATTCTCAAACTGACTACTTGCAATGATATACTGCTGTGTGCTCTCTTTCTCTTCTCTCTTTGTCTGTTGTGTGTAGTGAGTGTGTATTGTGTATCATCCCAATATCCAATCCACCACTACAGATTAATGTGCCACTTGTACATTAAATACGGTGTAATCTGTCTTCTTATTTTACTGCTGCTGCCACTGTTATTTTATTTGGTATCATCTGCCGCTACTTCTTCCGAGCCTGGCATAATAATAAAATGAAAGAGAGAGAAGTGGATTTTCACGTAAAGCATATAGCATAGAGCTCTCACGGAGCACTTGTTGTTTTCATCCATCTCTCCAGCAGATATCATTGTGGTAGTGGTGTGTGTGGTGTGGCGACTACCGAGAATATAGAGTAAGTTGTAAATCAAGTTGAATTAGCCAAAAACAAGTCATGACAGTACTAATTGCTCTCCCTCCTTCCTCTCTAGCACACAACAACAACATGATCATCTGCTGTACATGTAGTTGTACTGCGTTTGAGAGATGTGATCTTGTAAAATAAATTGCTTGAACTTAATTGAATGGGTTTTTAGCTGTTTGGTTGGAGATGACAAATTGGGGTAATCTGAGAAGAGTGGAGAGTAGTTGAATGGAGAGAGCGAGCGAGTGCTTTACCGGAAGTGACTAGTATTATTTTTTATTGTGGAAGTACAAACTTGTGCTGAGCTTGTAGCACGTGCACATTGTTGACTTGATTCCCTTTTTATTGCTCTCAGGTGTGCTAATAAAGAATAAAAAGTTGGCATGTAAACTGATTATTGTAAGTAGAACACAGCAGCTGGTGTAAAAAGTTACCTTTGAGAGCTGAGCCGTGACCAATAAATACAAAGAGAGAAAATTGTTCTGAAATCATTACCTCATTCATGGCATAATTAAGATAAATCTTTGTGCTATTAAAGTATTATATTTTATATTATTTCACTGATTTTTGTTGTTGAAAACCATTGAGCAATCTAGCAAATGGTAGAGAATAAAGCATAATGTAGTTTTCCGGTGACGTAATGTCCGAATCAGGCAGGGTTACGATTAGATATTAGCAGAATCAGATACATTTTGTGATGATGGGAGGAAGTTCAAATCAACATTTCACTTTTTCTTTCGTAACGCCAAAAACACAATTTTTTTTGACAAAGTGGAACAAATCCGTGCCATTGTTAATGAAAAAGAACAACTGTAATAATGATTTCGGATTTGTTGGACAATAGTGAAATCCACGGTGACGACGACAATGATTATGATATGATGACAACGGGAAACACCGGAAGTTTTCATGGCTTTCTATGAAAAGACAATATTATTTATATGATGATGATGATGCAGCCATTGTCCTTCTCTTGTTTCCGGATTCCGGTTTTCTTTCCCCCAATGACCATTTCAGCTTATATATAGTGCTTGTTTTCTTTTTCCCTCTAACCACTGATTTTGCAAGCAAAGACGATAGGTACTTCTCTACTCTTGGAGGAAGAAAGCTCTACTATACTAGACTTGAAGATCGCTGGCTACTTCTTCCGTTTCCCTATTTTCCAGCTGTACATCTGATGTACTTCAAACTTCAAAAGATGCATTCGACTTTACAAAATTTGCTTTAAATAAATCTGCTTACTTAGCTCTTCTGTCATACGTTGCTATTCTTCATGTGGAGAACATTTTTGTGGTGGTCTCAAAATTTTGAGGATTACACAGCATGATAATTTTTACAAAGAACTATAAGGCTTCGTTATTTTTTGCCTTGGTTTTTTATAATATTGATAACAGTGGTTTGTGGAATGATACGATATTTATAACACACATATTATGCGGTTAAAGTTTTTAAGGTTTACTCAGCAGTAGCTGCACAGAATAATCACACTATAGCATTTTGGAATTGTTATCTTATCAGTGGGAAACAAACCGGGCATAATCGCGTTTACCGCATGTTCTTCACACCTTATTTACGGAGAACAACAGGAGACAGAATAGAAAGAAAATCTTCAAAAGTTACGCTGTTTTAAGGACAGTTTTCCAACAAAAAGTAGTAAGATGACGTAATATTCTTTTACGATTTAAATACTGAAGCAATTGTGTGTATTGTGCATTACTTTGGAATATCTCCGTAAGCTATACTGCATTTTGGATGATCCTTGCGGATGATGTACGAGTAGTTTACATAATCAAATTGACTATTGATCCAATAGATAATATATTATGATGATATTTTATCTATCCGAAATATCCTTGAGATTCGGCTACAGGGCAGCAAGTAGGGTACACAAATGCAATGCAATAATTTTGAATGTGATGATCCAATAAAATTTTATGATTCACTGAGCTTCTGTTTCATGAAAAGTCCGGCTTTAAGCTACATCCTACTGAAAAGGGTTAAAATATGAGCCGGATCAAATAAATGGTATCAGTGTTTCACTAGCGTGTTGTGCAGTATTCATACACAATATCGTATCGTAATCGAATGAAAATCAATGCGGTACACTGCATTGAATTGGTCGTGGTACGTGTGTGTAACCCTTTATTATTTCATCTACTTTATGCGTATTGGTAATCATAATAACATTAAATTGCAGAAGATGATACTACAGCTCATCTCATTTGAAATTCATCGTTTGTGAAATAACAAGGTTAAACGGAAGATTTATTCCAATAAAAATGTCGTAAAATCATAAAAAGCTACATGCTTACACTATTGTCAAAACCCTTCCGAAATAATCCTTTGAATTTTTTAAATAAACAATCCTTAAAAATCCAGTCGTATGCCGTGTCTCAAAAATAATGCATATCATCATAGTGTAAATCATATCCCTCAGAACAGAATAATGTCAGATTACAGGTTTTGAAGTCAATGCACACAATATCCTGGACCATAGATCACAATGAACTTCGAAAGGTATTTATGTATTGTTAATTTTTATTGCTGCCAAAAGTATACCTTGCGCGAAAATCGAGATTCATCAATCATTTTATACGCACATGTCTTAAAATAGGTACACATAATCAACATAAAAATGGACAGTCCCTTTTATGGCCAATAATACAAAAAGTGAAATAAATGACAGGACAGCATTATATTATAAACAAAGCAATGAGACTGATGACGACATTTCTTCGAACAGTTTTACCCTCGAAAATTTATTCCAAATAAATTCCATCCAAATGGCCATAATATTAACCACACGAAATCAGAGTAGAAAAAAGGGTAAAAAATCCCCAAAAAGTATAAAGAGCGTATATCACCTAAAAATGTAAAGGGTTTTAACTTTTTTTCTACACAGTAGTCAGGAATACCACGGTTATGTATTTTTTACTTTTACAAACAGAGATTCAACTCCCAAAAACTTTCCAACTTATTTTATTACCCTCAAAAACGCAACCTACCACGACCACGCACAGCATACACATTTACTTCAGGGCAGCCCTTTTATTTAATGCAATGGTCATTTCAAGCGATTTTCCACGGACCGTTTCATTGTACATACATTTTGTTTCCAGTGATAATAAAAAATACAGAACAGATAGAATACCGACCAAGACCTAGAAGTATAATATTCACTGTATAAATTTATTCCAACAAAAACTGCAACTTTTTTACTCTCAGTCAGTCTTGTTGGTAGACTATGCCAATGCGATTTTTTACTTTGTCAGAAAATGTATTTCTTTTGAATTGGATCGGGATCCACACAAGGGGAAAAGGGAAGTGGAACCCGAGGAGCCGAGTGAGTAGTGGTGACCTCCAGATGACCTCTCATGAATCAAGCTCTTCGTATAATGCATTGCATGAGACTTTCAGACGCACACACTCAAGCAATACACATACTCGACTTCATATACTATCAGATGGAGATGAGAAACCCGCCGAGGAGAGTTCCACCAACTTTGCCTTTCACTTGCCTGCCTAAATTTATTTGGTCTATCAATACTAATGCCTTTCTCGGGAGAAAAATGTATCATGACATGACTTGGCTTTAAGGGAACCTTCATCTATTTTGTCCGCCGTAACCTTAATATAATTTAGCTGAACAATGAGGTGGCCAATGAGGATATCGTGATACATGAATGGTTCCAACATTTCTTGGGGGAGCCAAGGAAGAGTCACTTTTCGTTTCCCTATCGTTCCACGGAAAGAAAGAATGGTAATCCAATCCTCAATTCACAATGGGAAATCCATTCCACTTCGCCACCACACAATTGTCCGGACACACAAAAACAAACCACACGCTACAGCCACGACAATCTTATGACCATGTCATCCTAATATCATTCATGCATCATCGTGCAAGTTGAGTGGTTTCTCTCCTCCATTCCACTTTACCCTGCAATGCTGCATGCAAGCCAGTAAACCACAAAAAAGTAATTCTCTAGGAACTATTTACAAGGCTGATGTTGTGATGGTGTGTTCACCATACACACAACTAGTTAGGAAAAAATCTCGTTTCAGAATTTCTCTTGCATTTTCCATCTGCTATGCTGTCTAGAAAAAAATGCAACAGTCACGGTGAAAAGAGTCTCTCCTGGATTGTTCATACGCTCTATTTATCATGGCTATATTTTTACATAATGTGAGTACTGAACGCAATTTACATTTTACATTGTCCAAAAAAAGTAGCAATGTAGAATAGAACGTGAGCAGTGAAAGAAACTTACCATGATCCCCTTGTGCATTTTTGATAATGTTATGTCGTGCTGCTATGGGATGCCTGGAAGCTCTTGTTCACACTACTTAACAACCACATACACACACTAGAGTGGCATCAGTAGTAACTTTTATTATGCTTAAACAAATCTCGCTTTTTTATTCCTGGGATGCCGTGAATAAAAAAACCAGGCCCGGCCACCAGCCAATTTTCTTTCCCACTCACGGAAAAAAGAAGGTAGAGCAAAATATAAAATTGCTCGCCCTATGGGTACAATTCTGTAATGATATGCATAGTGAATGATGATAAGGATGGATAAATGCCAAAAGTGGTGCGGGGTAAGATTTTTGTGGGCAGTGTTGTAGAAGTGGAGAAAGTAGATAGCTATCGGGAACGTATACATAAATGAAAGAAAAGAGAATTGTGCACAAAAAAATACTGAAGTCTTTGTTATAGCAAGTAAATCTTTGCATTCTTTCTTATTTCTGTGAATATTGATGCTGCACAAATAGTTCATAATTCTGGTTTTTTTTTAAAACTTGTACAAAATACTTCATGACTACTGCTAGGTTTTAAAAATCCCTTCCCATTCTTCTTTCCTTTGATTTTTATTTTTTACAATGGGTTCCTTGCTGTTCGTTTGGCATGCATTTAATTATTTCTTATCACTCCACCAACCAGTCTTACTAGTTTGAGTATATTCACAATAGTCTACTGTTGAATACAATGCATTTTATTTTATTTCCACTCCGATATTTCCCTTCTTTTTTATACTTTCTCGGATGGATACCGATACTGCCACTAAACACTCTACTTACAAACCACAAAAAGCGGGTACTTACACGGAAAGAACACCCTATCATCATCGCCATCTCATGCAATCCAAACCACAATGAAAATGGAATCAGTTTACTTGTGTGCTACTACACTACACAATATGTTTCCACTCCAGCAAATAAAAAATATATACTTTAACTCTTTGATTCTCTCTTCTTTTTTCTTCCAATTTCCCTATGCTTCCCTGCATCAGCACATCATGAGTTAAGCATATTACTGCCGTTGTCATCATCATCAACATCATGGAATGAATCCGATTCTATTCTATGTCTGTTGGCTATAAAAATATAAGAGGATCTAATTCCCATCATCAGCATCTCATCATCTTCTTGCAGCAGCAGCCGCATTTGCTATTATTGCATTCCTTTACGGCTTAATAAATCTGTGAATTGTGTGGACGATAAAGGACTTAAAGGATTTACCATCTGCTTTCCTCCTTTCTTTTCCCTGTTTGCATTATATTTGTTGCGGTAGCATCTCCTTCCTTCCTTTCTATGAAAATTGTCAGGAAATGCACTACGCACAAGCATCAAGCATTTAACGATCACTCATGTAGCGAGATGGAGAGACCACAAGTAAAAATGCCCGGAATTTTTCCGGAATTTCAACCCTTTTTTGTTTTCGTAAGCCTTTTTTAGTTGAAGAGGAAACAGCTTAGCCAAATTCGGATTTTTCATTTTTTGGTGGTCTACATGGTCGACTGGTATGCTTGAAGTATTGAGATAAGGAAATATAATACTGCAGATTTTCTTTCTTGGGAAAGTATACTCATTTTTTACCAAGAAAAAAGGTTTTCTATTTTGTTTGTATGCTTGTGTCTATCTGTTCTAAAGTCGTAAATAAATTGCTACTAAAATGGTCTTAATGCATTCCGAAAACGTGAAATTGTCATTTTTTATCGCTTGCCTTACCACCTTTTTATAGTCTACGATGGAACACCAAAAATACATTAGGTACGTACTACAAACCACCCAAAAATGCTAGATCATCGAACAAATATTGTACACTTTTTATGTTCCATTAAAACATGGAAAATTAGAAAAGTGGGCTGGCCCATGGCCAGATTATTACTGCCATCCACTATGACTACCACCGACCGTCCGACCACCGTCTATACAACCACAACAACCTAACCTGTCTACTTGCAATATCTATTTCCTATTTACCTATTCATATCAAAATTTTAATCATCGTCATGCCAAACACCAGGAAAAAACCACACAATAGCCACTTTCCAGAGTAATAATAAGAATAACAAGGGAAAAGCATAGAAAACGTGTTTCCATATAATCATCGCAGTCATTTTTATCATCAAACCAAGTGCACCTGTTATACAAAATTTACCCTTTCACTCCTTTTGTCGTCCTTCCACTACTACTGAATGAATAAAAGTAATGGAGCTGATATTCGAATAATGAAAGAAAGAAACAAGTTATTTTTTTAGTTAGTCGTAAAGTAGTAAATAAGAATGCCCACCCTTCACTCTGCCACGCCACAAAAAACCGACTCAGTATTATCATTGTACATATTTTTATTGATTAGCATGAAATATTATTGAGTCGATGACGGTGATGATGATAATAATAATGATGATCATATATGCATGATTACCTTCCCATTTATGTTCTATTATTACTACAAATTCGGGACGATGATAATGATGTGATGATCACAAAAGACTACACACTTTACTTACAAAAAAGACCGAACTCAAAGTCAAAAGTATGCATTCTTGTTTCTCCGCGAAGTATTTTTTGCTTCCATTGCATTGTTCTTATCGAGGGTCTCCCTAGTTTTCATTCTCTTCTTCTGCTGTAATATTTCTTTACTTGCATTTATTTTTCCAGAGAAGAGGAGAGAACAATAGGCTCGTTTTTAATAATGATACGGCGGCGCGTATTCTGTATACTTGCGTCTTTACTACACTTTTGCTCTCGTAATTTTTAATCTGAGACAATAGGCCTATGGAGTTAATTTGTATATGCATCTCTTTTGTTGTAATGTTTCAAAATGAGAAGTGTGTAAAAAAAACTTCACAACGTATTAGCTTTATCGATAATATTGCAGTCTCAGGTAACCCCTTCATTTAAGAAATAAGTTCATACTTCTTTGGTGGTGCATAAAAATAAAAGAAGGGAATTGACAAATGACAGGGAATGTTACCGGTGATGTGATGATCCTGATCATGGGGATAACGCTGACAAAATATAAATATTTGCATAAAGAAATTTTCTTATTTGGCTTCTCCTTTAGTTTTTCTCTCCGTTTAAATAACTGACTGACTGAGTGATGCCATTGATATAAATTGAGTTAATGAAGTAAAAAAGTATTGTAAAATAGCTTAATATATTTGTATTAAATTAATCCAATGCATGATTTTTTTGTGGATCAAGGCATGTCATAAGAGAAAGCTACCTATACTTAAAGTTAGGAGGATTGAATTCTGTATTCATTCATTTTAAGGTTCTTGAAGACGGATAAACAGATTAAAGTGAAAGTTAGAAATAAAAAGTAGCATGGGTAAACACGTTACTTAATAAAAATATTTCAAGCATGGAGTATGAGACTCCCAAGAGATTACCACATCCTTAACCACTAAAGCTTTGCTTTTTGTCACTGTAAAAAAGTCGAAACTATAACAGCATTGACGTTTCTTGCATCATATCACGATGATGATCATTATGAGAACAAGATACGTATCATCATCACCGCCACTACCATCAAAGTGATGTGACGTTTTTTCTGTCTGTGAAATTTTTCCAACAACCACCCGCACCCTACTACCCTATCATTTTCCGTAAAAAATGTTAAAAGAAGATGATAAAGATGAAAATGAAGAAAGTTGTGATATTTAAACTTGTTTTCTCTGCTTTACATTCATTCATTCATCTACCCATTCAGTTTATTCATTGAATGCCTCTACTACAATTTATCTCGGTCGATTGAGATTCTTCCCAAGTGGATGTAATGAAGTACAGCTTTTTTTCTTTTTTCCTTCTTTTCCCCCTCAGCTCCCATTCCATCTAACAAATAATTTAAGTAGAAGAATATTTTCGTTTTAAAAAATGTTCTTAGAAAACAGAACTTGGTTTGTTGGTTGGTGGTGTGTATTAAAATTCGGCTTCTTTTTGACAAGCAGTGAATCAGGGTATGAGAGAGCAGATAGAGTGGAAATTGAGAAATCTCTCGGGAGTTTTTTTTCGGAGACCAAGAAGAAAGTAAAAATGAAGAGACGTATCATTTTTTCCAACGCACTCATCGCATCTCTGAATTCGTTTTATTTTATTTTTTATTATTGTAAAGATTACTATCAGAGAAATGAAATAAATGGTGGTACCAGGAATGTTGTCGGTTTTGTTGGAGTAAATGCTGTTGTTATTTCTTTTCGTAAGAACATGGTCGCATTTGTCAACTAGATGGATATAGAGAATCGTGTAAAATAGCATTTTCTTTCCCTAGTATGTGTTTTTCACTATTTGTGGTTTTATCAGGATACGTTTTATTGTTTATTTTGTATATTAGTCTTGTAAGAATGCTTTTATTTCGATGAAATACTTTTAATGTTGGTGCTTTATTGCGGACGGCTGCATGTAATGTTTAAAATGTTTCATCATGTTTATATGATGTTAAACAATGTACCTTCTTCCTTTCACAATGCAATGAATGTTGGAACGCATTGAATGCTTCGATTTGTCATTTTGGTAAAAATATAATTTATATGCTTAACATTGAATGTTGAAAAAGAATCTTCCTTCGTTGCAAATTGATCGAATAGGATGATTTTGATTATACATTCAGGCACTCGTACTATTAGTCGTGCTTCAGTACTTTGTATGGTGGGAATTCGTAATCTGAAGAATAGGTAAGGATATTTTTACATCAACTTTTTTTGAAGGTATTGTTTTGAACTACAAATTAGAAAGAAAAAATTTCATTAAATTTAAATTTCAAATACTTTATTCTGCCATAATTTTATAGTAACTTACAGCTTACAATTTAGAACAATATGTAGAGCATAAACCAAAATGTGGCATTTTTGATAATATCTCTTATACATTGCACAGGCATTCTTCTCGAGCTTTTTGAACACAAATCGAGAAGCTGATTGTAGCATTAGACATTATCTATGAAATGTATGCAATACTACATACCATGTAAACTTATTATGTTGAACGAGTTTAAAACTCACGCACTAGAAGTCGCTGGTGCTAACAGTTGTGTTTGACGATATTTTTGGAGTCTCTTTGGAGTCTGGATGGACTCATAACATTGATCGTTCACACTTCACACGCCACTAAACCAAATCGAAAATACTTTGCTTAAGTTGAGCCCCAAGGTTGCGGTGGAGTCATCAACATTAAACCAAAACATTAAACATGGATATTTGTTCATTAAATAGGTGGATTGTATGAACAGATATTTATGTCTACTTAATTTGTATTTAAAAATATGATGTGGCATTTCATTCGAAAGTATTTTCATTTTCAACAAATTGTCAACAAAGATGGCCAGCGCAGTCGTTATTTTACACGGCCTTGTTTCGGCCCGTCTTTATAACCGTTTCGTTACACAGTGGTTAGTTTAATTGAACCTGACGTAACTAAAATCATTGAAATTCATATTTGACATAAAACTGAAAAATGTCAAAGTTAAAATTGATTCCTCTGGTACTTTCAGATTGAATGAAAAAGCTTTCCCTTAAAAAATCTGTACTAAACTGCAGGACCCCTTCACACACAGCAATCAGTAGCATGTACATTATATGGACAAAAGGAATCAAACGAGTTATTCATTGTAATAAAGTAATATTTAATACATAAATACATATAACATAATGCCAAGTTTAAGAACAAAATCTGTTTTTTCTTAAATCTCATTATGCATCGTGGTTTGTGGTTTTCTTTTGTATAAACATATTCAGCCAAGCAATATATATTAACATTAATAACCGATCGATCCATCAAATTATAAATATTTTATCAACATTTATTGGTTTGAGTTTAGTTTTTCTTTACACTCGCACTCGCCAGTCAAAACTAACACTTAAACAAGTCAACGAATTACATAATAGAAAATTCTTATGCACATTTAGGTTTGACTGATAAGGTTATCATCGCATGAATACATTCTTAATTATTAGATAAGTGCTCATTATTTTAAAACTTTCAACTGATGACAGAGTCCAAATTCTTTTGTTTAAAAGCAAACTTTCGTCTAATTGTCAGTGTAGTTTACTATGTATATAGTTTGCCAATTTAAAAATTTGAAATAAAAATATCATAATACCAATAAAAAATGAACAATTTTGGAACTTTGTTTCGAATTATTAAGTGAACTGGTTTTTGAGTAGGTATCTTTGTTTTAGATTTATGTATGTATGCATTGTTTGTATGCATTTACACCGCTCTGTTTGCTCGTTCCGTTCCCATCCCTATATCAAGTTGTGATGTTGTCAATCGAAAGAAAATCTTTCAAAAAATTCCCATAATGCTGTGCAACTCTGTTTTTCAAAATCTTAGATAATTTTTTCATTCTGCAGAAAGTTCTCGCATGATAAATGCACAGTCACACAGCTAAACTATCTTGAACTTAAATTAGAGAACAGTTTATTTAGATACTTGCAAAACTGCAAGTAATTTCACTTAAATTTTAATGATAATATTATCCAATATCAGGGAATGTCAATTACCTAACGCAGCACAGGTACAATTTTATTTATGAGCAATGGGCTGGTATACAATTTAGCTACCTTTATGACTCATCATTAAAAACATCGAAAACACCGTAAAAGGTATTTGTGCCGGTGAGAAGATAAGCCTTGGTAAAACAAGAAATTATTTTACCTTGAATAAACATTTTTTCTATTTGCCTTTTCACTTTGTGTATAAATATGATATTAAACTCAACTGAACTTCCAAAGTCGTGGTCATGAATTCAGAGTGCAATATAAATTATCCAACCAGCTACCTCACATTATCATATTATGGCCAAATAGTCCATGCAGGTAGTTAAGTTATATGATTGATAAACTAGATAAATTTGTTTTGATTTTTTTCTGCTACATTTTCATACACGCTTACATAAACTTGAAGTGCCGTATTTCCGTGCAACAACCTTAGCATTTTTATCCCGTAATGTTGTAAAACTAATTTCTTTCTGTCGTTTTCTCAGTAACAACATTACGCTCATTAGCTCGTTTTCCTACTTTTTTATGTTTTATGTAAACACATAGGATACATATTCGTAATCATTTCTTTTTTGGTTCTGACTGAATAACATGAAATTAAACTACTCCAAGTCTCTGCAAAAAAAATCTGTGAAAACTTTCCTTCAGTTCTTGGTATTATGCTGTTATTGCTGTTTTCATAACATTAACATTTTACATAATGATTCTCCTAGTCAAAATGTTTTCGGTAAATTTTCGTCAATTAGTTTTTTATACGTTTGTGGTACTAACACTGTTACTATTGTGTTTGGAAAATTGTAACGTTAGTGGAATAAGTGTGGAGAAAGATTTGTCCTTAACATTATCTGAGAAAAATGCGCTGGATCAGTTTAGGAAAAAGGTTACACCACTTCTCTATCGAGATTTTATGAAGTACGATATTTATTTGATTCGATGGCTCAGAGGTAAGAAATCGAGATAATAAGCAATGCAATTAAAATATGTTGAAATAAATTTCCACGAAGTTGTTCATTTCTTGTTTTTCGATTTACTGAAGCCCGGGATTTTAATTTGAAATCTGCTGAAGCTTTATTACGAGCGGTAAGTTAGATTGAGTTCGATCGTCTGGACTTTCTCCACATGTTATATTAATTGTTTTATTTTGAATTTTACGACATAATAATTCCATATTCTATAGCATCTGAAATGGCGAAAAGAGCGAAAAATGGATACAATCATGAATGAAGATTGGAGTGACGTTAGAAGCGAGTATCATGCAACTGTCGATTCCCATGATAAGGAAGGGAGGCCTCGTAAGGAGCTCACTTTTATGAATTTGTTTTATGCTATTTTTTAAAAGTAAACAATTAATTAAAAAATATATACATTTCAGTCGGTATTATTGATATCTACGACTGGGATATTAGAACAGGCGCTTTACAAGGTAAAGCCCCCCGTGTTCTCCGATACCTGGATAGCTTATTGGAAAATATAACAATGCAAGTTTTTGAGCTTCAAGCCAAAGGGCATAATGTAACTCAATGGAAGGTACTTGGAAATGCTGAAGGGTTCAACTTGATTGAACATGGTTGCCCGATCTGTCTTCCACTTTGGATACAATTTGCACAGAATATAGAGACCAATTATGTTGGGTGGTGTGATGAACTTATTGTTGTGGATGCACCGCCGACAATCAGCGTTGTTTTGGATGCTGTTAGACCCTTTCTTTCTAGACAGACAAGGGAAGCGCTTACAATCTTCGGGATGAATAAGAAAAAATGGCAGCCATATATTGACCAAAGGATTAGTAAGGACCAAATGCCATCTAAGTATGGCGGCACAAAACCATATTGACAAGGCTAAAAGACTTTAATACTAGAATTTCATACTAGGAGCTACCTAAACTATAATAAATATATGCATGCATTGTTTGTCCTTTAATAAATCAAAAATAATAATAAATTAATATAAATAAACGTAATAATAAAAAAATATTTTACTGCATTATTATTTTTTTGCTGTATAAATTTGCATTATTGATCCAAAAAAATAAAGAGTTGAATTAGGTAAGCATTAAGTTTATTGAAATTAAAAACAAGATTTCAACAAATGCCGTCTTGCTACAAGTGGCATTTGTTGAAATCCACATACTCAATAAAAAAAAATTCACAGAAACTTGGCTTCAATTCTGTCACATTGTAAAAGTGTGTGTGAAAGACCGATGAACACAATTTGTTTTCGTAGCTGGTTCCTATAATTTGATACCTTATATATATTATGTAACCATTGATTTAGTTTCGTAACCAATATATGTAAGCGCGGGACTAGAAAGAGTTGAGAACTTATTTCTTTATTACTTACTGAATTTTAGTGTGTACGTATGTATATTATAAATGCGTACATTCTTTTAATCATTTAAATTTTACAGCATATTCATGGATTGGCTTAGAATTTCAAAAACTGCGATGCAGACGAGGACCAAAAGTTAACATATTTTAAAACTATGAAAATGGTGTTTTTCTGACGGTAGCAAATTTTTAATATAAAATCCCATTCTCATACCCTGAAAGGAAAAAGATTGTATCCAATGTATCCCATTAGTGCCAGCCAGCTTTGCACTTATTTTTAAGCTGTTATTAAAAATGCACCGTCGAGAAAATCAACACTACAAACAAGGTAATGAGCTAGAATAGTTGGCTTTTCAATAAATTTTTACCTGCTTAACTTTAATACGTTTTTCGTAGCTGATTCTTGGAAAACAGCTCAAAAAGCACTTCATTCAGTCTAAACCTATTTCTTTCTAATTCAGGCAAGCTTTTTTTTAATGAAAAAAGAACGTGTAAAATCCATTTCAGTCTAAATACATTTTTATATAATCCTAGCTTTCTGACTAGCTGTAGATCACGCAACACGTTCCAGTAGTCTGTCACAAAATATTTTAGTTTCAAAAGCATAAAAGGTAAGGTAGGCATGCTGTTATCTATTACAATCTACATGGATATAGTTATGCGCACAAAAAAGCCTCAAGTATTCAAGCCACAAACTACAAAAGGGACAACGTAACGAAATCCCTTTGCCATCACCATCCATTCCAGTTGCAAAAAAAATTTATGCCACAGCACTTCACTTTCTCATCTCAGTTCTCCTTCAGCCGAGAAAAGAGAAAGTTAAACTTTCCTCATCACGCTGCAAGTCAAGATGTTTCAGACAACTCTACAATTTGACAAATTGTATACACCTCTCCTCTGTCTTTTGGGTTGCATTGGAAACTCACTTTCTCTCCTAGTATTTTGTGCAGATACACATTATCGCAGTCAGTCTAGCTCCTGGTATCTTTCTGCTTTGGCAATAAGTGACACTTTATATCTATTTAACGTTTTTCTAGTATGGCTGGAAAGTTGTGTTTCGCAAGGTATACTCACTTGGGGGGAATTACCGTGTCCTTTGATCATGTACATTGGACAGGTGGCTTGTTTCATGAGTGTTTATCTTATCCTCGCTTTCTCCGTTGAAAGATGTTTGGCTGTTCATTATCCTCTGTCACAACTAAGCAGTTGTGGAGTGTCCAAGGCCAAAAAGGTAATTGCTTTGTTGGCAGTGGTGTCACTCACGCTATTTTCGTACGTATGGGCCATAGCAAAAGTTGTACAAGTCCCAACTAATTCAATTGAAACTGGGAATGAAGATAACCAAACGATCTATCAAAACCTGACCTTGGTATACCGTTGCTCAGTTGCAGAAGAATTTTACAAATTTGCAGAAATTGCCAGCTACGTAGACACTGTGGTTACTTTTGTACTTCCTTTTCTAATCATCAGTTTTGCAAACGTGCAAATAGCCATTCTCTTATGGAAGCGGAAGGTTCAACAGGAAATTGAAACTATACCTTCCTCCCCTGGAGCACCCCGATCCGTTTCAATAGAAATGAATCAAGATCGTCAGTTGCGAAAACTGAGCGCGCTGTCCACTGGAATTTCATATATCGTAGAAACGGAATGCCAAAGCAATGAACAGCCCACCCAACGCGAAAATTTTGAGCATTACGAAAGCAGTCAAAATCAAAATAATGGAAGAGATTCGTTTTCATCCGTCACCACAAACCAAGAAAATGACAGGAGCTATCGCCGCCATGATAGTTCTGCTGCTGAAGTTCGTGTAACCAAAACTCTTTTGCTGGTATCGTCAACCTTTCTCCTACTCAATCTTCCTCTTCATGTGGTTCGATGCTTGCAATTCGTTTTTGTAAGTATAATGCTAATTTTCAAATGTTTCAGATTAATCCGAATTTTAATCAACTTCAATTCTAGATTAAGATGAAACTCATTTCTTATTTATTTGTAGAGTGTATCTACGGATTCAGCTGAGACGCACCATGAGGGACTTGACACAGCACATGTCTGGGCAAATATTTTGTTCAACACAAACTTTGCTGTAAACTTTCTCCTGTATTGTGCCAGCGGAAGGAACTTTCGCAATTCTCTAAAGAATATCGTCAAGAAAATATGTAGGAGAATGTGAATCCGACAGGCATAATGTACAAATTTTCTTGTAAAAAAGCAATTACATAGAGTAAATACTTTGAGCATGTTAAGCCATTTATAAATATGAGCATTCGGTTGTATATTTTGTTTGAACATTTAAGTGTACGATAAGCAAGTAGAATTCATCCAACATTCTTTTTATTTTATACTACGCTGTACACACAATAAAAATTTGTTTATCGCAATTTTTATTAATAAGTTTTAGATAGTATGACTCAAATTATCTTAACACTACAGGTGGCTGTTTTCACAGTTAATACGATTTATTTCTCGCTATTCAATAAAAATCTAATTAGACGAAGGAAAACGAATTACAAGATTCATGGAAGTATAGAACATGAGAAGGTTAGTGAACAGACCGCAAAAGTTGCTTTCTTTTGTGAAAGTACCGTATTTCTGCCAATTGTATTCGACAACTTCATTCTACTTATGTTTGTGATTTACTACAGAAGTTACTTCATAATGCTTACAATGCAAGTAGTGTTATTGAAGTCTAAGTTTGTCACAAGCCTCGTTCAAAAGGCTTCTTCAGCAGATACAGTTTGTGTTTATTGTGACATTCTGTTTATTACTTTGGTATTCTACGCGAAAGCTTTCGCATGAAAAGTGTCAAACAATTCATGTGCCAAAGTTCTGGAAATCAGTGTTATACTAACTTAAGCCGGGGCCGGGACTAACATTTTGGTGTCCGAGGCCCCGATAGAGCATGCATACGTGAGCGTGAGCGCACCCAATACGGTACGATATTAACTAGCAAATAAAAACTGCCATTGTGTGGCATCAATCTTTTCTTGCACTATTTTCTTTAATAATTAAGATCAGCTAAGTCAGTCAAAAATAGAAACATTTGTCAAATATGAGACACGGATGATAATTAGAGTGAAGCAGTAGGCAGTATGAGAGTGCAATACATTTCTCTGCCTATCTAAACTCCACCTGCTATGCTCTGTTGGGGACATGGGTCAATTCCCCCTTTACGGTACACTTTAATCGAAAAATATATCACCATTTTTATTTAAGACAAGTATGCATACTTTTTTTGAAGTTAAGTATGGAACTACGTACTTGCGCTGCGTGGTAATTTTTGGTTTCATTCAACGAGCCATGCTTCATGATAAAATCCAGATTTTCTCATAGCCATAATATATGTATAATTCAAAATTTATGCATTGTAATATATTTTAAAATACATGCACAAAGGATATTAAAAATTCTGTTTCCAAACTCTACTTGAAATTAGGATTGTAAATTGCAAGTTTACATACACATGTATGTACTATGTACATAACAACACATATCTCATCTCCTTTTCAAAGAAGAAGCAGGATTACATTTGCAACGTTTTATGACAGTAAGCAAGAAACTATCATCTCAGACAAGGCAACGGCAAAAGCAACATAGCTAGCCTGATCCCTTTCTTTCTGAGAAATCCCTTTCCAACATCTTGAAATTAGCTTTTATTGGGAAGTGTGCACATCCTTACTTTATTTATTTATTTTTATAGACGTGTATTTGTCAGATTATGGGCCATTTCTGGGTGATGCTCTCTGATCTTAGGTGTAATCAATATCTTTTGAAAGCTCCATGAATCTTACATTCGAATTCCATTTTTCAGAATCTAATTTACGACCATTGACTGACAATGAGAAGTAAAACTACGCAACAGGAATTTCAATTTCTTCTCGTAGCTGTAGCTCTGTCCCTCTGGCCTCAAAATAAAACTACAAACATGATTAGAGTCTTGTTACGTGCATGTTTGATATAATATTACACATCTAATATATATATATAGTATTGATCAAACAAATTTTGCTCAATTTGAGAAAATGTCGTTTTTTATTACAAGCTATCCTGTTTTAACTTTCATTATGAAAAAATGTCAATGTCATTTGTTTGCCAGAACTTATCACATAACTCAATTCTGGCAAAGACAAAACCAGCTATATAAAATTGTATTGCATCCATACTTAGCTAAGGTCGTTCTTAAACAAAAATGTCTTGCGTAAGTAACTTGCTGAATATGTTAAGTAAATTTTAGAGCACTACATACATGCAACCAGAATCATGATGATGATGACGAACTCGAACTGTAAGCATTTTCAACAAACATGTTACAGAATAGGTATGCGTGTGTGTAGTAAACCAAATTGGTGCTATTGGAGAAAGTGAGAGTCTATTAAATGATTTTGAAGCTGTTCTTATACTCTTCTTTATAGCTGCGGTATTGTTAGTAAAACGAAGTGAAGTTTGCGTAGTAACTATGTAGGTACCATTGTCTGTATTATGTAGCCTTGTTTATCTTCACATTAATTTGAATGAATAAATATTATTAGGCATCTGGAAGCCCTCTGGGAGATTATGCCAATTAAAAGAAAACAAATGTTTGCGACCACTGCTCATCCTAAGTTTCTTAGTAGTTTTCGGTGTCTCAGATTTCAAAACAGAATTGCAAATCTAGCAATTTTTAAAGTTGTAGAATAATTGTAAAGATCTACAGATTAGCATAACATTTTCTCTGCTTATTTATGAGGAGGTTGATGATCTCATTTGAAATGATTTGTGTACCACAAGGATGATACTAAAAAGGAGTTACGATGATAGGATGGGCATAGATATTCAGAAAATCTAATTAAAAGATATATGTCGAGATTGGGAATAAGTAAGCTTCCATGATATGTATGCATATGTAAGTAATTACACATTTTGTAATGTATTATGCCTTCCCTGCCTTCATTTTCACGAAGGTTCGAATGTATTTGGATGGGTTATCTCTAAATAATCTGATGCA